>CM070520.1:29392814-29578405 GCA_036346375.1 Guadua angustifolia
TTAGTAACACTTATATATATATTATTTAGAAGGGCCCTCATTTTAAATCTCGTTCCGGGCCCCTGAAATCTTAGGACCGCCACTGATCCCATCCACAACCCCTTAATAACATTGATCATATTTCCATGCAAGGGTAAATACACTCTCTATCCTAGCAATACATTCACAATCATATACACCACTTTGATCACACTAGTACCGAACATGTGATTACTGTCGGGTCCACATCGGCATCACTGCCGGATGTAGACCCGGCACAACCTAAGTGGCAGTGATAGTCGAGATTATCACTTTGCCGGATAAAATCCGCAAGGATAATCACTATCACTGCTTGCCGGTTTATACTTACCAACCGGCAAGGATAATAAATATCACCGCGGTTTATACTTAACAACCGGCAGTGATAATAACTATCACTGCCATTCATCCGCCCAACCAGCAGTGATAATAATTTTCACTTTAGGTTATTATTTACAACCGACAGTGATAAGTAACTATCACTGCCCAATTGTTATCAATATCCGGCAGTGATAACTACAATCAGTGCCCCTTTTTTCTTGTTAATCGGCAGTGATGGGTTTTTTTAAACCTTTTTGCATATATATTTTTGCAGTATATGTTGTAGCATGTATATATATTGTACAGTAGATGTATTTTGTACGGTATATCGCTAGTGCACAATAGCATCAAGCATCACTAAAGTGTAATTGAAATACATTGAAGCATCATAATATTTAATTATTACATTGTTCATTCACTTTTGAAGCATTACATTGTTTATTCACAATTGTTGGCATGTCACTTAAGCTGCAAATGCTTGTGAAACTCGCCCTTCGAGTGGATAATTTCTCAAATGGTGAACCCAGCTATCTGCTCTTGATGGGCATCAATTTCGTGGTCAAGCAGGCTGCTGGTGCCCTGCTTGACATGCTGTCATGGGAGAAATTGAAGCATTAATTAGTGTCATCGTCTTTATAAAGAAAAGTACGGGTCAACATGTAATGATCGATATACCACCGGCCGTTGTAGTCCGAATTGTCGTTGATGAACGCGTGGATATGTGTCATTGCGTAGTATCCACATAAATTGTTCCTTGGGGTTGTTTCTGCATGGAAAATCGGTGTGTATTCTGAAATTTTTCACGATGGATTTATGTCGTTTGCTCTTCTTGTAGTATTTCGTGTACACCCTGTTCATGGTTTTGAGTAGTCATTAAAATTAATTAGGTGCAATGGGATGGAAGATTATTAGAGCAATAATGCAACGACCGAGTTTACCTGGTTAGCAAGTCTATTAATTCTTGGTATTCGCTTGTCAGTTTCCTCATTGAGTCCGAGACAGTGATGTTGCTTTCGTCTAACATGAAGACAAGGACAATCCAGTGAAAGCTGCAGAAGCCAATTAGTCGTCACGTTGTGTTGCGCATCAAATATGAGAGACTAGTAGGCAGGGAAACACGTACTGAAAGTTGTAGGGTAAAAGTACGTAGTCCTTGTGTTGTAGCTTGAGCAGCGCATTGAGTATGTACACCTCAACATCATTTTTTGTTCTTGGATTTGTAATAAGTTTGCAGTTGACAAGGCCCGGGTCCAGGAATCCTATCTTTTCATTTTTGTCCGCTCTAAGTGTCTTTGTCTTCATTCTACGTAAAAAAAGTAGTCAGACCCTAAGTTTAAGAGTACATGAATATACAGCATGAATTATACAAGAGACTTACAGAATCCATATTCTTAATATAGACATGTCCAGAGTGTCTCGTTGGTACATCTGATATAGTTCCATGTGTTCAACCCAGAAAGAGCCGTCATTGTTGTGAAAGTCCGTACCTTTGTATTTGACGAGGAAAGCAACGTTTTGTGTCTCTCGGGCATACTGCAGGTACCATTCATGTAGACACCGTAATTGTGTGGTCAGTTTGAGCTCCTTATTTGGATGCATCAAAGCTTCCCCGTTAACGAATGACCACTTTCTGGTGGCTCTGACTTCAAGACCACTTTGGCTTCCAAAGAATTTGCTTTACCACCATCTCCTTTAGATTTCTTCCTAGAGATGCGATCGTAGTCGATAGTTGGCTGTTGAGGAGCTTCAGCTTATCCGTCTCTGTCTGCTTAACCTTCGCTAAGTCCAGGAAGAAATCCTGCTTATGTGTTCGATTTCAATCTTAGCGGTGGTGGCGTCTTCTTGAAGTGCTCTACTACATGGGCGCCTACTTTTTTTTGTTTCTTCGCGGTCATTTCATATGGGCGTTTCTTGCTAAGAGTTTTGGCTAGCTTCACAGATGAGCGAACTTTTCCCCCGACCGTGTAGAATGTTCAGATCGCGGTGCTCTTTGGCCGTCTTGTGGCATCGGAGCGGGGAGGAGTTTTCTTGGTGTGGCGGAGGAGGACTTTTTCCGGTGGCGCTGAGCAGAGAAGTAGCTTTCGATGACGCCGAGGAGGAGGAGGACTATTCCTAGATGGAGACTCCGCCCGTCATCGTTGTTAAGATCATCGTCGTTGTCATCTTCGAGGCATACTTTATATAGCGCTTGCGCCACGCGATCAATGTGCCCATGCTTTGTCCAAGACTTTGCCCTCCTCGCCCGGATCTCAAGCTACGCTGCGGTATCCGCCAACCACGCCCAATCAAACTCTGGCGATCCTCGAGGAATTGGGCGGTTATGCAACATCTCGCCTCATTGCATGGCCAAGCCATCCTTCACCACCTTGATGGTAAGGTTCACACGGCGGTCTGATCGCAGCGTGTCGGCTCTATGATTTTGTCCACAGAAAAACTACACGCTGAGTCCTCTTCAGGAGGGTTAGCGGACGCTTGGCTGCTTTTGTGAGCCCTTGCGGGACTTTGGTGCTGGTGACCTACGTCATGTGACTGACGTTCGCTAAGGACCTTTGCTACCAATTCTCGCATCATTTTCATCTGTTCTTCAAATTCGACTTCCCTTTTGTGCAGCTGGTCTTCTATTTCTCATACACGTTCGTCCAACTGTTCTTGTCTGGATTTCTTTGGTCGCTTGTACATATAGGCATCCTCTGGGAATGCCGCTTTCGTGGCACCAAGCCAATCCTCTCGTGCGACCAAGGTGCTCCCTATTACCCAAGGCGTGTTAGCTCGTCTGTCCTCCCTTCTTAGGTGAAGGAGCCCTCAATAGTTTCGAGAGGGCATCCGCGATCTTCCTCGAGATTTCCTCGTCTTTTTTCGCTTCGCTTAAGCCGCCATCATCCGACAGAGTAGCTCCCTCGCAAGTAGCCGATGCCGATCTTGGGGTCATCCGAGACGTCGCAGTAACAACTCCACTAAGTGTTAGATGTTCTTCCCGTGCATCCCACTTGGGTACTTTCCTCACGTAGCCACCGGTGCCTAGCACATGGGGGTAATGTTCTTGTCCGAATTTGCCTTGTTCTGCTGGCTGATAGCCTGGGCTTCATTAGATTTCTTATATTGCTTGAATTCATCCCAAAATTGCTGTAACCTCGGGTATCTATTAAAATCCGGCGTTTGATCCTTCTTGACATACTCCTTATTCAGTTTTGTCTTCCAGTTCTTCCATGCAGTTCCCATAACGCTTAGTGCACGTTTCCTGGCAAGCTCCAACTGATCTTCGGGAAACTAAAACTTCGCTGTCAACTCTGTCCACAATGTTTCCTTGATGTTATCGGGAACATACGACGGGAAATTGCGCTGACGTGTCCATGATTTGTAGGTGATGGGTACATTATCTCTAGCCAGGACCCCGCATGCTGTCCTATATGGGCCAAGCAATGACGCGGGTATAGCTGGTTCTCCGACTACATTCAGCTCAACTATCACCTTTCATTCACCTGTGCGCATCTTGCTGGGACCTCGTCCACGACGCTGGCTCGGTGCACTAGATGTCTGACCCTGCATTTTGATTGTTTCATTAGTCGTGTGGCTCTGCTCTAATTTTATCGGGAAGCATATCCTACGAAAGAATCCTAATAAAGACTTACCTCGTGTACATTTGTTGCCTCGACTTGTTCCAGGTTGAGAAACCCTGTCGGGCTTTGCTGTGGGCTTTGGTCCATGGGCTCAGCGCCATCCGGCACTTGTCCATTGTGAGAGGCCATGTGTGGCAAGTTTTCTAGAATTTTAAATTAACCAAATCATGAGATGAATCTTCGTGATATATATCAATGTTGTGCATATATAAGGCGTAATCACCATTTTGTCATGCGTTAGATAATACTGTAATGTACATATATACTAATGGTCTAAATTTCAAAATCTTAATCGCATGGATCGAGCCTACGGCAACCTACTTTCGTGGATAGAGGGAACATGTAACAGAGAACATATACAATTTCACATATACTTACACATGATACATATACAATTGACAATTCACATATAGTTATACATTTCACATATACTTATACATGATACATATACAATTGACAATTATATATCATTGCTTATTTGCTCGATAAACATCATATATGATTGCATCCACAATTATATAATTTTATTTACGCACGCCACTTCAAGTTTCAGTCTCGATAAGATTTGCGGTAGTTGCATAAGACTTTCAACTGGTCGCACCTTATATTGTCGGCGGCTTACACGGCAACATAGCAATGCTATGCTGTCTAAGCCCGCTAAGTAGCCCATCGCGTATATAAGGTGCCAATTGCTGGAGAAGGTTTTGGTGGCTTTACCAAAGACCTAAATTCCAAAAGCATGGCTGCCAGGAGAGCATACGATACACTGGGTGAAGAAGGCCACGAGGTGACGTGCTTAGTTGACATGGAATGATCGCTTTGCTTTCTTTTGGTGTAATAGACTATTAACATTCTAGTTGTGGATTTATAACCTTATTTCATTTTTTGAAAATCATATCAGTGTGGAAACCGAGTGATTCATTATTTTTTATTGAGCAAATAAGCAATAATATTCTAAAGACTATATGAGATGGGCCCCTGTCTCTTGGGCGCCGCCTCGATTTATTAATCGCAGCTTGTAGATATACTTGTTGTTATGGATCACGACGGCACCGCCATAAAGATACATATGGCAATGGATCACATAAAGGCAACATTATGTCATTCATATAATGAATCATGACTACTAACACAAATTATGATACTGAACAAACAAATAGAAATAATAGCACTATTACTAACACAAATTATGGTACTGAACAAACAAATAGGAATTTGTACTAACAAAAAGACAAGGATATAATATCACTATTACTAACACAAATTAACCACAAGAACAAACTCTTAACACGAACAGAGAACAATTCAAGGCTACAAAATCTATTGAATAGATGAACACACTACAGAATAAATGTTCTAACAGCAACTATCCAACAACTCACAAGATCCTTGCAATTCACAAATTACAGAACTACTACAGAATCCTTGCAATTACAGATTCACAACAATTCACAAATTACAGTACTACTACAAAATCCTTGCAATTATCCAACAATTCACAGGATCCTCCCAGGAGTATTACTGAATGCACTGTCGATAACGAGCTGGACGTACGTAGGTATCGGCAGAGCAAAAAGATAGCACATATCATATTGCATTCACAAGATCCTTTTGCATTTTCTTTTCATACCCTAGATGGCCCTGACACAAGCCTAACCTAGAGAAAGCAAGAATAAGGAACCAACATGCTTAGCTTACCGGCGCAAGAAGGGGTCGCCGCACGGAGGGCCGACGCGGGGAGGGTCGCCAAGACGGAGGAGGCACCGCACGAAGGGCCAGCGAGGAGGACGCGCGCAGGAGCGACGGGCGGGAGGGTCGCAACACGGAGGGCCGGCGCGGCGAGAGTCGACGGCGGCTAGGGCGCAGAAGAACTCCAAACGAAATGCGAAATGGCTAAGTGTGGGAATGAAAACGTATATATAGGGAGGATTATTATTGCCGGTTCGAAGAAATGAACCGGTAGTGATATATTATCACTGCCGGTTCATAAATGACCGGCAGTAATAGTTACATATCACTGCCGGGTCATAAATGCCCGGCACTAAAAATACATCATCACTACCAGTTCATTGTGTGATGTTCCATAGTACTGCCCGTGATGTTCCCTAGTAGTGCCCGTGATAAATCTATTACTGCCGAGTGGAGACTATGACGTGGCACTGATGTGTTTTATTAGTGTATGGAAATGAAATTGGTAATTTTCCTTTTTTGTTTTATTTAAAACTTGCTCTTACTATCTCATCTTCATCCATTCTAAAGATTATTTCTGAATGATTATAATAATCAATACTCCATAAATTTCAAATTGAAGCATGTCCTTCGTACAAAATGTTTATATCACAAATTGAAGCTTGACCTTCATACAAAATAAAGCATATCCTTAATTACACAACTAAGTTACAATCCGACCTTCGTTATGATCGCGGCGTACGTATGTAGCTTCCTCTATGTCTTCCATGAGACCTAGGTCGATGTTCTCACCGAAAGGAGTAAGCTCATCAAACTGGTTATAGTCTTCCTCGTCGACTACATTCTCAACTCCTACAATCCTTCTTTTGATTGAAGAACCACGTGGCGTTCCTTGTCATTTGGATCCTTACAAAGAAAATTTGTATAACGGCATTAGCAAGTACAAATGGTTCTTCTCTCAGATCCGACGTGTTTGAAGTCCACAGTAGTGATACCGTACTTGTCGATGTTCACGCCCTAGGTAGCCTTACCCATCGCACGTAAAGAGAGGGACCTTCAAAAGCCCATAGTCAAGCTCCCAAATCTCTTCTATGAATCCGTGAATGCTTTGCATATTGCCATTCTTTGTCATAGGCATCTATATGGACCCCACTATTCTGGTTGGTGCTCTTGTTATCTTGTGCTCTCGTATAAAATGTATATCCATTGATGTCGTATCCTTCAAATGTCAAAATTGTATATGATGGTCCCTTAGCGGCGCTCTCAATTGAGCGCACTGCTTTCTTGTCGCATCATGTATCTAAGCAACCAATCTCCAAAGTTATCTCTGTGTCTCTCATGATCCAAACCTCAGACTTACATGGGTTTTGTCTTCGTAGCATGTTCTTGTGCATGTCGACATACGGGGCCACTACAACTGATTGGTGCAAAACTGTAAAATGTGCTTGCGTGAATGAAGCACAATCATTTACCAATCGGTTTGAGATCCATGTAATCGATACAGAACTCGATGACCTCCTCGGTTCCCCAACCTTGACAATGCACCCTTCGGCGATGTCGACATTGAACATATTTCTTCACAACCCCATGAACCTCTCGAAAGGGTACATCGATGTAGGAACACAGGGCCAAAGCGTATCTCTTTCACAATATGAACAATGAGATGGATCATAATATCGAAGAAGGATGGAGGAAGCACATCTCAAGCCGGCATAGAGTGTGGATCACGTCTTCTGTGCAGCTTATCCAGTTTCAACGGGTCGATGACCTTTTGTGAAATCGCGTTGAAGAATGAACACAACTTTATAATTGGGTCTCGACTTTCTCTGGCGAACACCCCTAATTGCTACAGAAGCATCGTGTCATCATCACGTGGCAATCATGAGACTTCATACCAACTAATTTCAAGTCTTTCATTGAGACTAGCCTCTTTATGTTGGCAGAATAACCGACGGAACTTTGACTCCGTGCAAGCACTCACACACGCTAATTTTCTCAATCTTGCTTAAAGTGTAGCAAGCTGCGGGAAGGAACTTTTTCCTTGACCCGGTCTTCATGATGCTGACTCCTTCACGAGTTTCATATCTTTCAGGTCCATCCGTGCCTTGAGTGTATCTTTTGTTTTGCCAGGTATGTCTAGTAAAATACCAAGCAAGTTGTCACACACGTTCTTCTCTATATGCATGACATCGATAGCATGTCGAACATCCAGGTTCTGCCAATAAGGTAGGTCCATAAATACTGATCTCTTTTTCCACAGAGGAGTATCACGGAACTTCTGGGCCGATGTACTTCGGCTCCTTTCCATGGATAATTTTAATATCCTTTACGGCCGCAAATATCTCTTTGCCGTTGCGATGTTTCGGAGCTGAAGTAGTCTCCTTTGTACCGTCAAAAGCTCTCTTGTTGTTGCGATATGGGTGGTCCTTGCGAAGGAACCTACGATGCCGCATGTAACACATTTTATGACAGTATTTCAGCCACCGGCTCCTCAGATCACCCATGCAATGCACGCATCCATTGAATCCTTTTATAGTCTGGCCCGAAAGATTGCCAAGAGCAGGGTAATCATTGATGGTTACGAACAACAACGCTCGTAGCATGAAGTTCTCTCTTTTGTACTCATCCCATACCCGTACACTATCGTTCCATAATACCAGAAGATCTTCAACCAGTGGTTTGAGGAACACATCAATATCGTTGCCAGGTTGCCTCGGCTCTTGGATCAGTAACGGCATCATAATGTACTTCCGCTTCATGCAAAGCCAAGGAGGAAGGTTGTACATACATAAAGTCACCGGCCAAGTGCTATAACGACTACTCATGTTGCCAAAAGGATTCATCCCATCCGTACTGAGTCCAAACCTTATATTCCTTATATCATATGCAAAGTGTTTCTTGTATTTTCTATCGATATTCATCCACTGCGCGGAGTCAGCAGGGTGTCTAAGCATTCCATCCTTTTTACGCTCCTCGGCGTGCCATCGCAGCAATTGAGCATGCCTTTTGTTCGCAAACAGACGCTTCAGATGGAGGATTATAGGGAAGTACCACACCACCTTGGTCGGAGGTCTTTTCTTCTTACACTGCCCCTCGATATCGTCATCGCCGCGCTTATACTGAGATGCCTTGCAAACGGGACATGTATCCCAATGTGCAAACTCATTGCGATACAATATGCAATCGTTTGGACATGCGTATATTTTCTGCACTTCCGGTCCCAACGGACAAACAATCTGCTTGGCTTTGATGCGTGGTTCTTGGCAACATGTTACCCTCTCGAAGGACATCTTTGAAGAAACCTAATGACTCTGTGAAACTCTTGTCGGACCAACCATTGCTTGCCTTCAACCTGTAGCAGCGTAAGCACAACATGCAGCTTTTTGAACTCCTCTTTGCAGCCTGGGTACAAGGGTGTTGTAGAATCCTCTAACATACGCTGAAACTTCTGAAAATCCCTTTCACTCGTGAGGTCCTCCTCCCCATCATGCAACATCTATTCTAGATCATCTTCATGGTTATCGATGAATGTCTCTTCATGGGTGTCGATTTAACGTATTTTCCACCGTGATCAGTCGTTGTCTTCATCATCATCAATCAGATGCCCTTCACGCACAATCTTATCTTCACCATGCTCGGTCCAACAGGTATAGGCAGGCTTGAAACCCCTTCGAAGCAAGTGTGCACGGATCGCCTCAAGGTTCAAAATTGCTTCTCATTCTTGCAATCGATGCACGGGCAACAAATATAGTCCATCGACTTATTTGACTTATGCGCGCAGACAGCTTCGAAAACTAGTCACACCGTTAAAGTACTCTCTATCGCGACGGTCCGCTTCATACATCCATCTTCGATCCATCTACAAATATTTACAACAAATAAAATCTCAGTAAATCAATAAGTGCTCATAAATTGTTTTATACATTTAATTATATACCTTTTCGTCCATTGGACATTTACTTTTTCTAGATGATTATAATAATCAATACTCCATACATTACAAATTGAAGCATGCCCTTCGTACAAAATGTTTATATTACAAATTGAAGCTTGATCACCTCACTACTACAGCGAGGCTGAAAAACCGTCTGTGATATGGAACATCACAGACGGTTATGTACTCAAACTGTCAGCGTAGATATCACAGACGGTTTTATATTACAACCGTCTATGATGTAAGAAATATCACAGATGGTTTCTAAATGTAACCGTCTGTGATGGCTCTGATACTCATTACAGATAGATATGCGATCCGACCTTCATGGTTATCGATGAACATTTGGCCTGGTACGTGGTTGCTATTAGTTATATATAAATCTATATATATAGAATAGATCTCTTCGAGTTTAATGTCGTGCTAGACCTAGTTGTGAGGAGTAAGGTTCTGTGTCTTTGTAAGAGTAAGGGATATGTGATCTCGCCGTTTTGCTTGTTTGGGAGGATCATTTTGATCACGTTGTTCCTAAGTTGTGTGGGACTTTGTCGTTGGTGGACTAGGTGGTTCAGTCGTAAACCTTTTTCTTTGAGTGATTGTCTCATTGTATGAGACAAGTTTGAAAGAAGGCCAAGATCGATTTGATATTACGAGGGAAGTTGATTGTTGCCCTATGGGGTTAACCCATTCAATATTAAAGAATGATTTATGATCCTGTGTTTCCAAGGGCAGCTGTTGAAAAGATAAAAGTCGTGTTTTGATTCCTAGAGGATCCCGTCATTAATTGGTTAGAAATAGCGATATATTCGGGTACGGTCAGAAGTTGTTAATGGTTAGGTGACTATAAAGGTTAACTATTGAGGAGAAATGTGAATCGGGGTTTCCTTTGTTCTTTTTGGATGTTTTAAACTATCGATTGGTTCCGTCGTTCTTGTTGGTGTTCTTGTGGTGTTCGAATTCGAGGTCTAATTGCTAAAGGGGAAGAGTGTAATACCGCAAATCGTCTTTGCCAGGGTTTCGGTCAGAAATGTTTTCCACCTTCTCGACTCAAGGTTCAGCCGTCATGCGGTTATTAATTTTATTTTAGGTTGTGGGTTTTTTCGTGAAAACTTATCGGAATGGTTGTTTTCTCCGAGCCGATTAGTTTTGCGGCAAGTTGTCTTTTCGCGCCAAGAATTTAATTTTTGGTTCGCGCTAATGGTTAAAAGTTGGACTTTGGTTTTGGAGGGGTCTTTTTAGGAATGTTCCCTTCCTCACCTAATCTCTCTCTTTCTTTTATTGAGTGGTGAGATTGGCTTGGGGGTTCGGCTCTTTTCTTTTTCTCCTGCCGATGCTCCTCCCCATCTGGCTCCCTGCAAGCCCCTGCCGACTCCCAGCAAGCTCATGCCGACTCCCTCCAGTATCCCTCCCAGTCGGCGCCTCCCTGGACTTCCTCCTGCCGACGCCCTTCTCCCTTTCCTTTGTCGTGCAGAAGAGCAAAGAAGAATGAGCCCAAAAGCAGTAGCAAAGAAGCCAAGCCCAAGCAAGTAGTAGCAAAGCAGAATGAGCCCAGCAGCAAGCAGCAGCAGCTCCAAGCCAGCCTCCGGCCTGTTCGGCCAGCCTCCGGCCAGGTCTGGCGACCTCTCCAGCGGTCGATCAGCTCTCCCCACCTCCTCTTTTCCTCCATGGACTTCCTTGAGGTAAAACCCTAGGTGGTGGAGATCCTTTGGCTTGCTTGCATGGTGTTTGATGAAATGCCTAGCTAGGGTTCTTGTTTTTGCAATACATTTAGTTGGGGAATGGAGAGACTAGAGAAATTTGGGAGTTTTCGGTTCGGGCAGATTTCTGTCCTTGGTTAGAACTGCAATTTGAAAATTTTACTTGTATTTCCTGGGGGTTTGGCTATAACGAAAGTTGTATATAATCGAACTACCTTTCAATGAAGACTGGAATCGCTAAATTTCGTTAAACCGTTTAAAAGTTATAGCTAATTTACCGTGTACTGTCCAGAACGCGTTATTTTTGCGGCTGTCTGCTGTTCGTCGCAAATCTGAGAATAATCAGTGCTTTTCCCGGTCGGTCAGCTATAGAAAAAGTTGTAGATAATCGAATTATCTTTCAATAGCGACTGAAATCACTAAGTTTCGATCATCTGACGAAAAGTTATGGCTATTTTACCGAGTGCTGTCCCGGGTTGGCAGATTGCTGTTTTTTTGGATTTAGGAGTGGGTTGCGAAGCCGATTTAGTTATGAGTTTTGTGTTAAATTATGGGCGTGTTTTTGAGTGGGTTATATCCATATGCAGGTGGTGTGACCCCCGGGTGTGGCAACTTCGCTTCGCCACACCGTCTCGATGAGTTGAAGGCAAGTGCGTTGTAGTGAATGTGGCATAGATGGCTATTATGTTTTTGCAATGTTACCGTTATTCATGTACTACTTTGTTATTGTCATGCTTGATTTTGCAGGCGATATGATGAATGAGAATGGTTAAATGGTTATGCTATTATTGAAAACAAGTTTATATGCAAGTGTAACCCGTATATCTCTTAAAGGCTATTTAGTTGATTGCTTGTGTTATTTATGTGCTTATGCTATGGCTACATTTGTGTTTATAAGCACGTCTAGTGGGGTAATTGTCTTTTGATGAAAAGGTTGAGTAACCGGATGCAAGTGCATCGTTGATTGAAAGGATTAGTGTTGAAAGTTGAAGGTTATAACATTTTGCGATTATGAAGAGCCATCTTTGAGATGTCATACTATTATCACTAGTATGAATGGATAATGTGACTATTGTAGTAAGGAGGTTGGATTAATAAGAAGGGATGATTTGGCGATCATGAAGCTGAATTATGACTTTAATGGGAGTATTAATGATAATTGTGACCTTGTAGATATGAGTGTCGAGAATAAGAATATGAGAGTTGAGAAGATGAATAAGAATGTTGGGAATGCGGATATGAGTATTGATAATATGGATACAAATGTGAGAAATGAATGTATTTTGCAAATTTGTTTATGTCTATTGCATTTATGCATTCATGATGGAAGAGGCGACCTATTCTGATGCGGACCTCTGTGCTCACATGTAGTGAGCACGAAAGTCCTACCTCGTAGTCCCATATACGTGGTTGTATGGGAGCGAGTCAGTAAGAGTAGGCACCCTCCATCTACGGGATGGAAGGGACGTGAGGGTGCACACCGACGGGTGGGCACTTGGCAGTACCGGTACGTGCATGGAAATGAGCATTCATATGCATTGCATCTTTGATAATGAGTGTTGTGGTAAATGATGTGTCATATGGATGGTGATTATGGAAATTGAAGGTTGACTCGTGGACTCAACCCAAAAAGGGGAGATTGAATTGAATTTGATGAATTAGCGCATTTCTTTGCCTAGCTAATTACGTGGTATGAATAACGTGGAGTGAAGTCAAGTTATGAACGCAAAGTCAATTGATGAAAATGGTTGAAAATTATATAATTTTGCATATCTGCATGGGATATTATGTGAATGAAATGCATGGTTGTATTGCATTATATATCATTGCGTGTCTGCATGGGATATTATGTGAATGAAATGCATAGTTGTGTTGCATTATATATCATTGCGTGTCTGCATGGGATATTATGTGAATGAAATGCATGGTTGTGTTGCATTATATAGTATTGCATATCTGTATGGGTTATTTTGTGAATGAAATGCATGGTTGTGTTGCATTATATAGTATTGCATATCTGTATGGGTTATTTTGTGAATGAAATGCATGGTCGTGTTGTATTATATTGCATTACAAATATGCAAGAAATATTATGTGAATGAAAGCATTAAAACATTTCTTTGCCTTGTGTATTGTGATTGATAAATGTTGAATGATGAGAATGGAAGGAACAGGTTGAGAGTTGATTCGTGGGCTCATCCAGAATTGATTTCCAAGGCATGGGTAAGGTTTTGTTACATTGTCGAGTTGGTTGAGGTAAGTGGAGCCGCTACTACTCCTGTTGCTGGATGTTTCAGTTAAGTAATGGTTATTTAAATGATGAATTAATCGTGCTCTTACGTTTTGGATCCTTTATGAAATCAACCGTTTCTTTTATTTACGGATGTTAATTTAAGGAACTGTTACTTGATGTCTTCTAATAGTTGCATTTTAGGGCCTGTTTGTTTCAGCTTTGGATTCTCTAAAAGCTGATTCTGGATTGTGGTCGTAGAGAAGCTGATTCTCCAAAAGCTGGAATCGAAGCACATTTGAAGTGGATTGTGGATTCTAGTGTATATGGGTGGGTTGGATTGTGAGAATCGATTCTAGAATCAGTTTGTTTGTTTCGATTTCGCTTTTAGGGTCGAATCCGTAATCGGCTAAAACAAACAGGCCTTAGTCTAATGCCTTACTTTTCCTACTTGTCGACTTCTTTGAGTCTTGGACTCACGCTTGTTTGCTTCTGTTCTAGGTACCTTGAAGTCGATTCATCGGGATGGGAGTAGAAGCCGTGCGACTTCGGTCACCATCCTTAAATTAATTCCTAAAGCCCGATCGTATTTAATGTGGTTGTAAAGTGTTGTGTGTTATGGTGTAATTTATCAATTGCTAGTGAATGTGTGATTGATATCTAAGGACACGATAGAATGTTTCATCTTGGTTGAATGAATGATATCTAAGCGCAATTGTTCTTTTGATCTTTGAGTGGATGGCCTCTTATCTAGAGAGGTCATGCCGAAATTTTGTAAATTCGGTGGCTTAGTTTTAAGCCGTTTTTTAGAGTTTGGTTAATTGCAAACAATTTTGTAGAGATGTCATTGAGTTGATTAGGGATTTGGTAGCATTCGCGGTGCGTTTGGCGCCGGGGTGTTACAGTTGGTATCAGAGCGGGCTTCAGGTCCGTGATGTATGAATGTAGTGAGTAATTCTAGAATGAATTAAAAATTTTGCAGTGTGAAGGTAGAAACATGGTTTAGGTTGAATCTTTAAAATGTGGCCCTAGGGCAATAACCATAAAAGTTTGACGTAGAATGGTTAATTAATTTAAAACTGACACACTCTGATGCACAGTAGGAAAGGGATGGGATATCGTTGCATTGTGTTACAATGCTTATTTTGTTACTAATGTTATGATGATGCTTGTGGTTATGTTATTTGTTAGTTTGATAGGGCTATGGTAGGATTTACCGCTATGCTTTTGAAGTGGAAATTTTGCTTAGTGGGGTCCGGTGGGACTCTTTGGGCTGAAGGGTTCGGCCTTGTCGTGTGGCTGTGGTTGTTGGTGCGGCAGCTTAGAGCCAGCACCGAAGAAGAGTTCTTGTGCTTCTGTCATAAATCGGAGAGTTGATGGAGTACGTATTTAAGTTTTGTCTTCTTTGGTCTTCTTGGATTTAAGACAAAGAAGAGAGTTTTGTGTTGCCCCTTTTTGGTTGCTTTGCGGAGAAAGACATGGATTTCTTTGTGTTGTCGTTCTCCAAGTTGAAGTTTTGGATTTGGGCTTTATAGGGAAAAGTGTTATTCGATCTATTCGCTTTTCTTTTCCGTGAATTGATTTGTGTAAACCCTTTCCTTCGTGGAATTTCGGAGTTTGATGATTGGTGTGGAGATCTGTTGAATGGCAAGGCCTGAGCCCTGTCATTTTCTAAGTCTTTCGAGAGTCGAGTTTCTTTGGAAGTTTTCGTTGGTTTTTCTGGAAAGGAAAAATTCGACAGTTAGAGTAAGTTGTGGGTCAGAGTGATCTACGGTTATAAATGGAGATTTAGAAATGGTATTACAGTGTGTCAAAGAAGTAATAACAAGTTTGGTTGAGGAACTTGTTAAATAAGTTGATGGGGTTCAATTGTCTAAATCATTGGAATCGTAGGTAGTTGATCTTTTTATTCGTCATATGATCGACGGATAGGAATTTTGGATGGTAAGTTAATGGGGACAAAATTTCAACCTGTTTTCTTTGATGAATTAGTGGGGTAGAATTTATTTAATGTTGGTGAAAACATTTCCGAACGCGGATGTAAGTAATTGAAAGGACAAGTTCTGGAGAAAGTGATTCAAGGAAGAGTAGTTATGAGATTCTTGCTAAGTCTTGTTGGTGTTTCCCTAAGGCGCTAAGTGTGAGCATTGGAACCTCTATTGTTAAAGGTGCATGAGTTTTAGAGATAATGGGATGTAGGATGAACTCAGGTTTAAATTGCATAGGGAAATGGGGTTGTCAGTGTAATTATTTGGAAGGTTGCCTTCTGTTTAAGGCATTTTGTTGGTGTGCAATTGAAATTACCATATGAGTTGTGTTTCGCCAAGTGGTGGAGTTAGTAGATGAAAGATTGTGAGGAAGAAGGAATGCATACTTATGGAATAATGTGATGATAGTCTTTGGATTTGCCATTTAAAGGAAATAAATAAATGTAATGGAAAATGTTGGATTTCGGGATCGATTTGCTATTCCCGAAATGTTGGTTTTGGGATTAGGGTGTTGTGTTGCTTTTTAATCGAGTGATTCTTTGATGTGAGGTTTTCCACCTTAGGGCTCAAGGTGAGGAAGTGGTTTATCTTTGTTAAGAGAATGGAGTTCTCTTGAGTTTAATGTCGTGCTAGACCTAGTTGTGAGGAGTAAGGTTCTGTGTCTTTGTAAGAGTAAGGTATATGTGATCTCGTCGTTTTGCTTGTTTGGGAGGATCATTTTGATCACGTTGTTCCTAAGTTGTGTAGGACTTTGTCGTTGGTGGACTAGGTGGTTCAGTCGTAAACCTTTTTCTTTGAGTGATTGTCTCATTGTATGAGACAAGTTTGAAAGAAGGCCAAGATCGATTTGATATTACGAGGGAAGTTGATTGTTGCCCTATGGGGTTAACCCATTCAATATTAAAGAATGATTTTTGATCCTGTGTTTCCAAGGGCAGCTGTTGAAAAGATAAAAGTCGTATTTTGATTCCTAGAGGATCCCGGCATTAATTGGTTAGAAATAGCGATATATTCGGGTACGGTCAGAAGTTGTTAATGGTTAGGTGACTATAAAGGTTAACTATTGAGGAGAAATGTGAATCAGGGTTTCCTTTGTTCTTTTTGGATGTTTTCGCTTTATCAGTCGGTTCCCGTCGTTCTTGTTGGTGTTCTTGTGGTGTTCAGAATTCGAGGTCGAATTCTGTTAAAGGGGGGAAGAGTGTAATACCGCAAATCGTCTTTGCCAGGGTTTCGGTCAGAAATGTTTTCCACCTTCTCGACTCAAGGTTCAGCCGTCATGCGGTTATTAATTTTATTTTAGGTTGTGGGTTTTTCCGTGAAAACTTATCGGAATGGTTGTTTTCTCCGAGCCGATTAGTTTTGCGGCAAGTTGTCTTTTCGCGCCAAGAATTTAATTTTTGGTTCGCGCTAATGGTTAAAAGTTGGACTTTGGTTTTGGAGGGGTCTTTTTAGGAATGTTCCCTCCCTCACCTAACTTCTCTCTCTTTCTTTTATTGAGTGGCTGAGATTGGCTTGGGGGGGCTGGCTCTTTTCTTTTCTCCCCTGCCGATGCTCCTCCCCATCTGGCTCCCTGCAAGCCCCTGCCGACTCCCAGCAAGCTCATGCCGACTCCCTCCAGTATCCCTCCCAGTCGGCGCCTCCCTGGACTTCCTCCTGCCGGCGCCCTTCTCCCTTTCCCTCTGTCGGCAGCAAGAGCAGCAGCAGCCGAGCCCAAGCAGCGAGTAGCAGCAGCAGCCAAGCCCAAGCAGCGAGTAGCAGCAGCAGCCGAGCCCAAGCAGCAAGAGCAGCAGCAGCTCCGGCCAGCCTCCGGCCCTGTTCCGGCCAGCCTCCGGCCGGTGCCGGCGACCTCTCCCCCGGGCTGATGCAGCTCTCCCCCACCTCCTCTTTTCCTCCATGGACTTCCTTGAGGTAAAACCCTAGGTGGTGGAGATCCTTTGGCTTGCTTGCATGGTGTTTGATGAAATGCCTAGCTAGGGTTCTTGTTTTTGCAATACATTTAGTTGGGGAATGGAGAGACTAGAGAAATTTGGGAGTTTTCGGTTCGGGCAGATTTCTGTCCTTGGTTAGAACTGCAATTTGAAAATTTTGCCTGCATTTCCTGGGGGTTTGGCTATAACGAAAGTTGTATATAATCGAATTACCTTTCAATGAAGACTGGAATCGCTAAATTTCGTTAAACCGTTTAAAAGTTACAGCTATTTTACCGCGTGCTGTCCAGAACGCGTTATTTTTGCGGCTGTCTGCTGTTCGTCGCAAATCTGAGAATAATCAGTGCCTTTTCCGGTCAGTCGGCTATAGAAAACGTTGTAGATAATCGAATTATCTTTCAATAGCGACTGAAATCACTAAGTTTCGATCATCTGACTAAAAGTTATGGCTATTTTACCGAGTGCTGTCCCGGGTTGGCAGATTGCTGTTTTTGGGATTTAGGAGTGGGTTGCGAAGCCGACTTAGTTATGAGTTTTGTGTTGAATTATGGGCGTGTTTTTGAGTGGGTTATATCCATATGCAGGTGGTGTGACCCCCGGGTGTGGCAACTTCGCCTCGCCACACCGTCTCGATGAGTTGAAGGCAAGTGCGTTGTAGTGAATGTAGCATAGATGGCTATTATGTTTTTGCAATGTTACCGTTATTCATGTACTACTTTGTTATTGTCATGCTTGATTTTGCAGGCGATATGATGAATGAGAATGGTTAAATGGTTATGCTATTATTGAAAACAAGTTTATATGCAAGTGTAACCCGTATATCTCTTAAAGGCTATTTAGTTGATTGCTTGTGTTATTTATATGCTTATGCTATGGCTACATTTGTGTTTATAAGCACGTCTAGTGGGGTAATTGTCTTTTGATGAAAAGGTTGAGTAACCGGATGCAAGTGCATCGTTGATTGAAAGGATTAGTGTTGAAAGTTGAAGGTTATAACATTTTGCGATTATGAAGAGCCATCTTTGAGATGTCATACTATTATCACTAGTATGAATGGATAATGTGACTATTGAAGTAAGGAGGTTGGATTAATAAGAAGGGATGATTTGGCGATCATGAAGCTGGATTATGACTTTAATGGGAGTATTAATGATAATTGTGACCTTGTAGATATGAGTGTCGAGAATAAGAATATGAGAGTTGAGAAGATGAATAAGAATGTTGGGAATGCGGATATGAGTATTGATAATATGGATACAAATGTGAGAAATGAATGTATTTTGCAAATTTGTTTATGTCTATTGCATTTGTGCATTCATGATGGAAGAGGCGACCCATTCTGATGCGGACCTTTGTGCTCACATGTAGTGAGCACGAAAGTCCTACCTTGTAGTCCCATATACGTGGTTGTATGGGAGCGAGTCAGTAAGAGTAGGCACCCTCCATCTACGGGATGGAAGGGACGTGAGGGTGCACACCGACGGGTGGGCACTCGGCAGTACTGGTACGTGCATGGAAATGAGCATTCATATGCATTGCATCTTTGATAATGAGTGTTGTGGTAAATGATGTGTCATATGGATGGTGATTATGGAAATTGAAGGTTGAGTCGTGGACTCAACCCAAAAAGGGGAGATTGAATTGAATTTGATGAATTAGCGCATTTCTTTGCCTAGCTAATTATGTGGTATGAATAACGTGGAGTGAAGTCAAGTTATGAACGCAAAGTCAATTGATGAAAATGGTTGGAAATTATATAATTTTGCATATCTGCATGGGATATTATGTGAATGAAATGCATGGTTGTGTTGCATTATATATCATTGCGTATCTGCATGGGATATTATGTGAATGAAATGCATGGTTGTGTTGCATTATATATCATTGCGTGTCTGCATGGGATATTATGTGAATGAAATGCATGGTTGTGTTGCATTATATAGTATTGCATATCTGCATGGGTTATTTTGTGAATGAAATGCATGGTTGTGTTGCATTATATAGTATTGCATATCTGTATGGGTTATTTTGTGAATGAAATGCATGGTCGTGTTGTATTATATAGCATTACAAATATGCTTGAAATATTATGTGAATGAAAGTATTAAAACATTTCATTGCCTTGTGTATTGTGATTGATAAATGTTGAATGATGAGGATGGAAGGAACAGGTTGAGAGTTGATTCGTGGGCTCATCCAGAATTGATTTCCAAGGCATGGGTAAGGTTTTGTTACATTGTCGAGTTGGTTGAGGTAAGTGGAGCTGCTACTACTCCTGTTGTTGGATGTTTCAGTTAAGTAATGGTTATTTAAATGATAAATTAATCGTGCTCTTACGTTTTGGATCCTTTATGAAATCAACCGTTTCTTTTATTTACGGATGTTAATTTAAGGAACTGCTACTTGATGTCTTCTAATAGTTGCATTTTAGTCTAATGCCTTACTTTTCCTACTTGTCGCACTTTGCTGAGTCTTGGACTCACGCTTGTTTGCTTCCTGTTCTAGGTACCTTGAAGCTGATTCATCGGGATGGGAGTAGAAACACGTGCGACTTGGTCACCATCCTTAAATTAATTCCTAAAGCGATCGTTTTTAATGTGGTTGTAAAGTGTTGTGTGTTATGGTGTAATTTATCAATTGCTAGTGAATGTGTGATTGATATCTAAGGACTGATAGAATGTTTCATCTTGGTTGAATGAATGATATATAAACTGCAATTGTTCTTTTGATCACGAGTGGATGGCCTCTTATCTAGAGAGGTCATGCCGAAATTTTGTAAATTTCGGTGGCTTAGTTTTAAGCCGTTTTTTTTAGAGTTTGGTTAATTGCAAACAATTTTGTAGAGATGTCATTGAGTTGATTAGGGATTTGGTAGCATTAGGTAGTGCGTTTGGTATTTGGGGTGTTACATTAGCTTCTTCCTATATGAAAGAATGAGAAAAAAAAGGGAGAAAAGAATAGCCTATTATTTAGTAATCAGCATCACACGAAAAAATATATGTTATTGCTGGCCGGTGTTGAAGCTAGCGCGAGTAACTATTAGTGTTGAAGTTAATTTTTATCAACTGCCACAAAGACGAAGTTAGCGTTGGCAGCGAAATTAAATACTATAGTGTTTCTCTACAGAAAACATTTAGAAATAGTTATTGAATAAGTTAGCTTTATTGCTTACTGAAGATGATATGGATAAGAAATAGAGTAAGCTTTGTTATTATACTTGCTAAAAAAACTTGGACGGAGAGAGTATTATGAATGGTCTAGTACTATTGTTGATATTTTTTAAGATTTTGTTGTTTGTGATTTTGGCTAATGACGTGCTTGTGAAAAATAATAAAAGAAAGTAATATTCGGATAGAGGGATTATTTAAATAAGAAAATGGTATTAAGAAAACCCTTCATTAAATTTTGCGTTAACACACGTGTCAAACTTGTACTGTTCGGTCTCCACGATACTTGGCAGTCTTGACTATACATAGTTCAAAATCCCGGTCTCTTGAGGACCTATTTATTTTTGCTTTTGCTTCTGGATTCTGGTTCTAAAAGCAAAATAAAAAACAATTAGTCTGACTCTAAAATTCAATTATCACAATTCAGTCCACCCATATACACTAGAATCCATAATCTACTTCATACGTACTTTTGATTTCAACTTTTGAAAAATCAGCTTCTTTACAACGGCAATCAAGAATCAGATTTTAGAGAATCCAAAGTAAAAACAATTAGGCCCTGACTAGTGAGCGCATATTTTGACTAGGGATGAAAACGAATCGGATACAGACGTATAGTAGCTCTACCATATTTGTTTTCATATTTTTTTTCTCGGATGCGGATCTGAGATCACGAATACGGATGATGTCAAATACAAATGAGATCAAATCTGAATCGAATCGGATCACGGTTTTACATATTTATCGAAACATGATAACCCTTTTGATTGTACATAAAAATCAACGAAAACACATAACTAGTTGATTTGATCAAAATATTATTAAAAATTGAACAAATATAAGCATTTTCATTCACTTAGACAATAGTTAGATACCATATCGCAAATAAAATTATGTAAGACTTAGTTTATCACACATAAACGACTAATTCATCATATACGTAGATCAAAATATAAATAAAGGTAATCCTTGCTTAGGGATACAAATGGAAGTAAACACATAACACACTAAAAGTTTGATAATATTTAGATACCATGCCTCTAGAAAAAGTATATAACACTTGCATGTAATGACCCAAGATTTATATTCTTTGTTGAATTATGTTTAAAATAATAAATTATGTATTTATGAGTTTTTATGCATTTTTAGCTACTTATTTAAATTATTTTCCTACTAAAACAACAATGTTTGAATTTTTGAGGAAATTTAAATCTAATAAAATCTTAAAAAATATTTTTTAAAATGTTAGATTGTGTTTAGAAATTTCTCAAAATTTTTTATAATTTTGGAGTTAGTTTGCCAATTTTAATAATTGAAACTTGCTTTATAAATTAATTAAATTAGAAAAAATTTTGAAATTAAAAAACCTTTTTTGGGCCAAAAGAATATCCTTAGCCCAGTCCATATACATATCCGGATATCCAACCCATCAATATCCGGATTATCCAAATACGTATCCGTATCCGATGGACAGTGAGCTACCGAATTCGTATCCGTATCCCATAAAAAAATCGGTATCCGTATCCGATTCGATACTATCAGACAAATATCCAATCCAACAGAATCCGTATACAAAATTATCCAGATCAATCGAAAACTATCCGATCCATTTTCATCCCTAATTTAAACAATCGTTCTTTAAAATAAATTATGACAAAGTTGCACCTCATATCTACTGTTGGATGGCACAAATAACGAGGTGTAGTATGATCACTGGGGCAGAATGGGAAAAAGTGTGTTCGTTCCCATATAGTGCTAGGAAGGGAGTGCAAGTATTGGAAACAGAGATAGTATATTTGTGTTAATGTGTGCAGGGTGTATTGTGTAGTGAGGACTATGAAACGGCTTGGTTTTGTATTATGCTATTTATCATTTTGTTCCAATCAACCCCTTGGCATTTCTTCGAGTACACCGATCCATAGTTTTAAAAGTTGAACCTAGGCCACCGGTTTACAAGTCTAACCAGTGGCTTTTATATACTACTTTCTCTAATGACAAATAGTTATCGTTTTAAATATAAGTATAGTCAAACTTTCAAAATTTTGACTATTAATATCTTTTAAATATTTAAATTAGATACATAAAATTATATATGTAGATTGTATCAAAAGTACTATTATAATATTAAATTTTATTATGTTTTATAAATATATTATAATAGAAATTGGTTGTCAAAGTTATATTTTTGGCGATGTGTCGATGTTCAAAACGTTAACTATTTCTGACAGGACTAATATACTATCGGTTCTCACTAATACCAATATTGTCAATTTGGTATTATTTTCCATGAACAATAGATCAAAATAGAGCATGACTACATGTTGCATCGTGCATGAACACTTCAACAGAAAGAACAAGCCAATATATAGTGGAAACACATCCAGTGTTAGAGGTGGGTATCGTGTGTCAGGCCAGCACAACACGTGGCCATCGTGCCCATGCCTTGATCATGTCTGGCTATGACGGCCCGCCGTGCCGTGCTGTGCTGGCCCAACTCACACTCAACGAGTCTAGACATGGCCCATTTGCGCTTTGTGTCTACTTCGTGTCGTGCCAACTCAGACCCAATGCATTTGCACTATTGTAACGAGATGAAAAGAGCTAGGACGTATGGAGCTAAGACAATAGATACAAATATCAGAAAAATGGAACTAAATTTTATTTATTCTTGAATAGTACATTGTAGTTAGCTTTGTTTCTACCGATCTTTCTAATGGCTCTGACTCTGCTTTGGTGTCTCCAGGCGACGGTTCACAATTTGAGCTTCATTCTCGAACTACATCAAGCAGCCCTTCTCCTCCACCCAATGTAGCAAAGTACTTCTCCCTTTGTGTGCTTCATGCCAAACAGGGAGATAGTCCTTAGGTGGTTAAGGGAGAGGTTAGAAAGGGCATTACCTTTTTGTTTTGGTTGCTCGTCTCTCTTAGCTCTCTCACCCGTCTCTCTCAATCTCTCTCATCTGTTGCTTCCTTTCTCTTGTCCGTCTATCTCAATCTCTCCCCATCTTAATCTCTCTTGGCTCCCTCTTTCTCATCCGTCTATCTCAGCTCTCTCTTGCCCGTCTCTCTTAGTTCTCTCTTGCCCATTTCTCCCTCGCTTAGCTCTCTCCCTGTCTCTCGCCTATCTCTCTTAGCTCTCTCTTGCTCATTGCTCTCTCTCTCAGCCATAAGCACCAAGAGCACAAATCCACTGTGGGCAGCTACTTGACCACATGCAAACATAAATTGGCTTCGTCCCCAAAAATCCAGCTCCACCCCTTATTCTCTTTTCTTTTCTTCCAATCTTTTCTTTTCTTTTTCCTTTTCTATTTTTTCTTTGTTTCTTTCCTTTTTCTCTTTCCTTTTCTTTTTATATTTTCTTTTCCTTCTTATTTTTTCTTTCCCCTCTTTCATTCTTTTCCTTCCCATTCTTTTCTTGGTTGCCCGAGCCTCTCTCTCTCGCCACACCCTCCCACTCCCTCTCGCTGTCCCTCTGTCTCCCTCCCTCGGTCCCTGATGCGACTTTGGGTCCCGATCTTTCGATGAGAGGAGGGTAACTATCGATTTGGTAGGAATCGATGTTGGACGCCCGACTACAACCGTCCGAGACGATGCGCCTTAGCAACCGATACACCAACTCCAGATGGTTATTGATCTCGCCGAGACGCGATCAAGCGACCACGAAGGTCATTGTTCACGCAAGCAATCGAAGAACATAGCAAGAACAAAATGAACAACCAACTAAATTGGCAAATATGTATTAAGCTCAAATATGAAAGAAACACAAACGGTGGGGTTTTGTTTAGTTATGTCTAGCCTTTGCTACATACCGATAATCACGCGTCTTGATGGGGACGGGTGTTCCCGATCTTTCGGTGAGATGATGATACGTCGATTTGGGGGTGTTGATGGCACCGAATCAAGGGCTTCCTACCAACAGGTCGGGAGCTTCACAATCGCAATGCCAATCCACACAGATATAAGATCCAAACGATCAATTATTCCTGCAAGAAATCGAGAACCCGCAAGAACAAAGCATGAAGCAATCTGAATAGATAGTATTGAAATTAAACGAAACAAGTTGAGGTTACGTTTCTCGGCTCAGGCGGTCTAGTCGAAACGCAGCGCAAACACGAGGAGGGGACATTGCAGGGTCTACCAAACACAACAAAACCTAAGCGTAAAAGATAGGTGGTGGCCACATATATATAGGCGGCCAGGAGGTGTAGGGCAGCCAAAACAGCGGTGGCCACCAAAACCCTAAGATACATGGGCCATAGGCCCAAAAGGAAGGTGACGCAGCACTTGGAAACTCTGTCCCGTGATATTCTTCTGTGATTTTCCGTTGCTTCATGACGAATTTGGAAGTGGGACCAGATCCATTATCTTCTAAGCTTTCAAACGGGTGGTCGTACGCTAAAAACGGAGTCCGGGAGTCCAAGTTATGTCCGTTTGAAGTACTGCTGCTCCTGGATGGCCGAACCCGACTCGGAGACGAATTCCTGTGAGATTGTTATGTGATTTCCCATCGCTTCAGGATGAATTTGGAAGTGTGGCCAGATCCTTTGGAAAGGTGATCTCGATACCTTTCAAACGAGTGGTCGAACGTCGAAAACGGAGTTCGGATGTGGCCGTGGCGTCTGTTTGAAGTGCTGCTGCTCCTGGATGGCCGAACTGGAATCGGAGACGAATTGAGCTTGATGTTGGGCCTTCCTTGGCGCGTGGGCTGTCCTTGGTGGATGTCATTGACGTGCTGGTCCAGCAAAGGTGGGTGGAAAGGCCTTGCTTCCGGATTAAGCCCTCCAGGCGTCGTAGACGAGATAGCAGCCGAAACAGCGACGGTCGGGGACGAAGTAGTGGTCGTAGGGGAAGAAGAACCAGCGGTTGTATCCTTGGTTGGGATGTCCTCATCATCCTCCCCTTCTTGAATTGGAGTCGTCCTCGACTCCTTCTCATTCTCCTGCAAAAGGTTAGTGACAACAAGGGACAAAAGCAGATGGTTGCAAACTTTTGGTGATGTCATCAAATATCGTAGCATTGGTAGCTAACAAAATTACACCTTTTAATTTACGATCAGATTTATCACTTGTTGCTTTAGGTTGATTTAGATCATTAGCTACACTCTTCTTTTTAGTATCATTACTTTCGTGCTCTCTTTTTGTATGTTGTGCAGCAACCTTACGTAATTCGATGAGGGTCATTGGTTCCAAAATTATTTTCTTTCCTTAAACATGAAAGTGTCTTGTTGGTCCTACCATGATGTGTGGCATCTATATCAAATATCCATGGTCTACCCAGAAAAGAGAACAAGCATCCATGGGTACAACATCGCAAACAACATGATCATGATAAGAACCGATAGAAATAGGGACTTGAGCGGTTTTTGTTACTGAACCTTACCATTAGAATTGAGCCACTCAATCTCGTATGGTTGTTGTAGTGGACTTGTGGCCAAGCCAAGCTTCTCGACCATATCCACACTAGCAAGGTTGTTGCAGCTACCTCCATCAACAATGACATGCAGTAGCGGCTCATTCACCACACACCTTGTCCAGAAAGATAGTATGGCGTTGAGTTTGTTCATCGCGTGCATGTACGCTAAGTACACGTCGACAACAAGAGCTGGGTATTTCTCGGATCTTTGCGGAAGTGATAATCTCTTCTTCTTGTTCTTGTCGCCCCTTGAGTTGATGTAGGTGTGATTTCAATGGTTTGAACTTCATTTGCACATGTGGCAACAATGCTCTCATCTTTCTCCTTTTCTTGTCTTCATTCTTCTTCTCTCGGCAATGCTTACCTTCTGCGAAGTGTTAGCTACAAGAGGAGAACAACAGCAGTGTCTCTACTTGAAGCTAAAAATTCTTTCAATGATTCAAGTACCATATTTTCAGCTCTAATGGCACATTTAAACAATTGTGAAAGAGAATTATATGTGTCATCAATGAGAATATCCCGAATCTCTTTATTTAATCCATTAAAAATCTATTTTCAATTACCTCATCACATTCATTTAACCCACTAAGTTTTAACAAGGTTTTAAATTCTATATAGTATTCCTTTACCTTCATCTTACCTTGTTGTAAATGTTTCAAATCAATAAAAGCATCGAACTCATCATATTCTTCATATCCATGACTAGAAGGAGATGGAGCAATTCTGATACACTTCTTCTCATGGCCTCTAGTGATGTGTCTGTCATTGTAAGTAGAAACAAAGAAACTCACACAGATATGAAAGCTCCTATGAACTACTAGGTTTTATGTAGTGGCAAGCCTCACACACACTCAAGCTTCTACCAAGTTCTTACAAGTCCTCGATGTGGCGAGCGATTGTAAATTCTGAACACTGTGTGGTAAGAAGATGGTGGAGTTTGGACGAGCAATAATATGTAGCAAAGGAGGAACTAGTACCCTTGATCCAAAGTAAGTGAAAAGTCATTCAAAATCGATTACAATGATGGTCCTAGGCTAGACCGTGCTAGAGGCTTGAGCCTAAACACCAAGCGATGCCATAGAGGCACTTAATGAGAACGACCACAACACAAAGCAAGCAGCTAGGGCTCCTCTCTTTTTTTTTTTTTTTTCTTCTCTTTTTTTTATTTTTTTTCTCCTCTCTTTTTTTTGTTTGTGGGAGCCCTAAAACTGAATAACGAGACTCAAAGGAGACTCCCAAGCAACACTCACCACACACACTCTGATTTAGCAACCGAGCTATGGAAGGAAAGGCTTGTCTTGGTTTGATCTGCAGCGCTTTGGAAGGAAAGACTTGCGGTTTGATTCAGTAGAACTATGGACTTTGGTTTTGCAATTGATCTATCGGCTTTTGTATTATGCACTTGCCTTTTGCCCTCTCGATTTGGTCTGTTCCTTATCCGCACCAACGATTTAGAATCGGATTCTACTTTGGCAAACTCGGAGGGTAACACGGATTAAGCGGATTAGAAACAAACTCGACTCCAATCGAACTCTAGCAACCACCGAGAGTCTGATCTAATCTACTAATGAAACCGACTCCAATTGGAACCGACGAAGAACACGGTATTTGTGGCAGCGTGAATAGAACTTCGAAACTCTAAGGAACTAGACTCTAAAACCAGCAAAAACACGATTATGCAGCAAGACGGTTCAACAAACCAAGAGCAAGAAGTAAAAGTTAGGGCACAAATTGGCTTGGACAGAGGGACAAATCTTATTTTTGTGGGGCAATTTCTGGACTCTAGGTAAAAAACGAAATTGAGGAAAATCTCACCGAGCAACCTTGAGCTCGATACCACTTGATGGGGGCGGGTGTTCCCGATCTTTCGGTGAGATGATGATACGTCGATTTGGGGGTGTTGATGGCACGAATCAAGGGCTTCCTACCAGCAGTCGGGAGCTTCACAATCGCAATGCCAATCCACACGATATAAGATCCAAGCGATCAATTATTCCTGCAAGAAATCGAGAACCCGCAAGAACAAAGCATGAAGCAATCTGAATAGATAGTATTGAAATTAAATGAAACAAGTTGAGGTTACTGTTTCTCGGCTCGGGCGGTCTAGTCGACCGCCGCAAACACGAGGAGGGGCGACACGGGTCTACCAAACACAACAAAACCTAAGCGTAAAAGATAGGTGGTGGCCACATATATATAGGTGGCAGGAGGTGTAGAGCAGCCAAAACAGCGGTGGCCACCAAAACCCTAAGATACATGGGCCATAGGCCCAAAAGGAAGGTGATGCAGCACTTGGAAACTCTGTCCCATGATATTCTTCTGTGATTTCCCGTTGCTTCATGACGAATTTGGAAGTGGGACCAGATCCATTGGAAAACTTATCTTCTAAGCTTTCAAACGGGTGGTCGTACGCTAAAAACGGAGTCCGGGAGTCCAAGTTATGTCCGTTTGAAGTACTGCTGCTCCTGGATGGCCGAACCCGACTCGGAGACGAATTCCCGTGAGATTGTTCTGTGATTTTCCGTCGCTTCAGGACGAATTTGGAAGTGCGGCCAGATCCTTTGGAAAGGTGATCTCGAGAATATTTTCGGATAATATCCGGTCAAACATGTTCGGATATCCGATTGCTTCGTCCGGGCGTTGTACACGCGTGACGTGATGGCGGGACCGAGGGGCGAGGGCCATGGTGCTTGAAAACTCCAGCGCCTCGTTCCACGACACGAAGATAGCATCGGCGCCTCGTTCTGCGTGTAATGACGTAGCTTGTGACCGTGCTCTGCTCCATGGATAGTGTGACCGTGCTTCTTTATCTTTAGACTAAGCTTCTTTTTTCTAGTTATTGTATAGACTAAGCTCCTTCTTAGTTATTGTATATAAAAAAGCAATTGAATAATAATGTGTGTGGTAACTATTGTCATACATTTCTATGTGAAAGTAGCCTATATTTTAGTTCTTCTATATACTATTGTCTATATTGAGAAATATGGTATGAGAATGTGAAAATAAAAGGCATTGCTTTGATAAAACAAGCCATACAAACTTGTCTTATCTTACAGCACAATTTGTTGCTATTTATGTCACACTATAGTTGAACATCTGAACTATCCACTTGTCATATTTGTACTATTCAAATTTAATGTGCTTTTGCAACATTGTTAGACTGCTCGATAAAATTATTTGTTAGACTACGATAATCTTGTTGCATATTGAACTCATACAGTTGGTTAATCGATTGCTATATGTGTGCTTTATGTGATAACTGTTTTCGTGCATTATCCGATAAAATTATTCGATCTGTACCGATTTCGTTCCATATTGATTGAATCCGTGACCGATGTTATCCGTCCCGTATTCGTATCCGGTACTATCCGAATCCGATTTCGAATCCGACAAAAAATATGGTTTAGGATATGGAAAGAGCGATATCCGACCGAATCCGATCCGATTGCACCCCTAACTATGTCTATTCGCATTTCACATGCTATTTTTTTATATTATCGAAACACGGCCAAGAGTGGTCATGTGTACATGTGGCCGGTTTCATCGAAATGCTCCTGTAGCTTACATTTGCAAACTGTGCGAGAAGATTGCAAATGTAGCTCCCCAAGTGAGCGTAGAAAAGCCAACAGGGGACACCTACCACTTTTCGCGCTATGGAACCGCAGAAGGGAGCTGGTATCGCGGCTAGGACAAGGACCATGCAATCATGCAACTGGCGTAGTAGGAGGGGCCTTGTCGTGGTAGGGTAGAGCGATAGCAGCCTACCATGGCCCACTACAATGGCATGAATTTTATTAAATAATTTTTTTGAAAGTTACTTAACTGGTTTAGAAGGAAAATAATATTAGCTGAAGAAGGCAAGATGCAATGTGAAATATGAACAAGCAATAATCACTTACGCGGATTACATGCCCTATAGTGTTCGGTTCGATATAAATGGCGACATGGATGAATCGTGAACATAAACTATATCTAAAATATATGTGCATCTTTTGGAATTGAAAACAATGGGGGAGGATGGATTCCATGTTCTAGGCGTAGGCCCTTAAGACTCAAATGTATAACTGTATGACACCCACATGGAGTGTTATTCATCAGGACGTAGTGGACGCGGCTAGTTCTCATGGTAGTGCCAAGTGCAATTGCTACTCAAATTGCTACAATAGTAGTAAGTGTGGTACTCATTGGCGAGGTGGACCAACTCCTCGTTATTTCTCTCCCTGATTCTTTGCCTCTGGAGGTCGTCGTTCTGCCTTTCGAGCTTGTCATTCCACCGCTGGAGCTCTTAGTTTTTGTTCTTCATGAAGAGCTCCTCTCGCATTCCATCAAAGCGTCCTAGCATTGTGTGGATGTAAACTTGGGTAGGTATGTGATATGTTGGGTCCACCCATTTGGTGAATTTGTAATCCATGGCCTATAAGGAAGAGTAGGTGTTATCAAGCGATATAGCGATACATGCGTGTAATCATAGGTAAGAAATAAAGTAGTTACCATGAATAGAGGGCATAGAAAAAATGATGTCGTGTGTGCCCATACTCATAAAATATCTGGACTACCATATCGAGATTATGCTTGCATTTTGGCCAATGCTTGGGAAGGTCTGTGTAGTTACATAGTGGATTTATAGTGGTGTAGTAGTCTCATATTCTAAAAGGAAGATAGGGGCTAAGGGGATCTGGGTTTGGGGGATTGTAGATGGTCGTATCCGCAAGGTAAAGGTTGCACCCTCAAAACCTAGATTGTCTTCGTCTTCCCTCTTATGCCTTGAGTTGTCTACTCTATCCATCATGCTGAACTTGAACTAGTTTGTTGGTGGTGCATGAGATATTTATAGGATGAGAATGGCTAAGTAAAACTGTTGTGACTTGTTAGTGGGACTTATCAAGTCACTCAGACAAGATGGCGAGAGTTGTCAAATCAGTGAGGAAAGCTGGTATGACTTGTCATGTCACAGAGCAAAGCTAGTGGGACATGTGAAGTCATTGAGAAAAGTTGGTAGAGTTGTCAGATCAGTGAGGAAAGTTGGCAAAGTTGTCAAATTCACTGAGGAAAGTTGTTGGAAGTTTTCATGCAAGTCCGAAAAGCAGGTGGTAGGGTATTATCACATCCTACGTAAAGTAAATAGAAGTGTGTTGTCAGCTCTGTCGGAAAATAACTACTTCTAGTGTACTATCATCCGTCATGGATAATAATGGACAGTGTGTTCAATATCATTTTTGTATCAGAAATAAGCCAAAGTATGGAGAATAAATAAAAAGTAGAACGCCATGATGTACAGAATATTGTTACAGAATCCTGTTACATAGCACATGAATAAAATCACATTACATAGCATAATGCACCAGATGGCTTGACTCTGATCCTATCACTACTTCCTCTCAAGGAGAAGTGGTCCTGTGAGAACATGAATAGTCAGGCGAGTGCATGGCCTTTGTGTAGATTGTCTTCTTGAAGGACAAGACATATAAAAAGGTCAAGCTAGTTGAATATTACAAAGTTAGAAAAATTGAGTTACCTTGCATACCAGAGGTGCCTGAGGAGTTTGCTGAGTGGACGATGAGCGAGCTAAGCTAGATTGAAACATCAACGCACTTGGATGTGACAACTTAGGAGACAGAGAATGGTGGCCTTGGTTAGCACTTGGAACAACAACGTCGCTAGGAAGACCATAAGTAATGGCCTTCATTATGCTTCCTGTACTGTAAAGTGGAAGTCTCCATGGTGATACGGTGTGCATGATTGTACTATAGGCAAAACATGAAAATTTGGTTAGTTACGAAAACATTACTACAAATCTAATTAAAACTTGTACTATGTAATTTTGGCGTGTTGTGGGTGTCTATCGTGGCCAAGGCCCAACCTGTTGGTGTGCGTGACCTTCGTGTGCCATGTGGGAGCAAGTCTACTATGCGTACGTGGCACGTACCATTCCAAGTACGTAGTGTAGGAGTCCATGTCGTAGGGTCGATCCTCCACTAAGACCTATACATCACACTATGATCCCATGCAATGGTCCATGGTAGTTGTGTCAGGCACTAGTTGTCGCTCTTCCTTCCCTTCCTTGTTTGCCTGTTGGAACACACTAATGTTATGAATGAGATGTGTTGTTAACAACATTGTACAAAAAAGAATTGTAAGTTAGGGATTATACTTACAAATACACTTGTTATGGCAGAGGTCGACCAAATAGTGAAGCATTTACAAAAAAAGGTTGTAGGCCACTTTATATGTGCCGTACATAATCTTTACCACTTTCTTCTTTGCTCGCCATAGCTTGTTATAACTAATTGGATATCTCGCCATATTAACTACATTAGCCATTAGCAGCTTTGGCCAAACCACGCTGTGACCAAGTGACTAATCAAGTTAGCAACATATGATGAGGTCACATTTCTATGCTTGTGTGGCAGCTTAGGAAACTCATAAGTGTGATCCCTCATGATAGTTATCCTGAAGTCCGTAACTGTGCCCTTGAATTTCTTGGCAAGGATCTTATGGTCTGTTTAGGGGAGTTGTAGCTTTTCTGAAAAGTTGTTTTTTGACATTCTGAGCTGAAAAGCGGCTGTAGCTTTTTATAAGAGACCATTTAATAAATAGCTAATTTCCCTCAATAATAAGCTGTAAAAGCAGATCTAGCCCAGCTTTTAGCTTTTAGCTTTTGTTAGTTATATATGGCTTTTGGCTTATGTCAAAAGCCACTTCAAAGCTAAGCTGTTTGGGGGGTTTACTGGCTTTTAGAAGCTGAAACTGGCTTTATACCCCCAAATAGCGCCTTACTAGCACACTCAGGATCCACACACTTCACTATGTATGTATCTTAGTTCGACCTGTAAATCCGATATATGTGGGTGATGTTTACTGCTGTAGGATCAAGGATAACCAACTAGAGGGGGGCGAATAGAAGGTTTTTAAAATTCTTCAGCTCTAATTGCAATAAATCCTAAATCATCTAGGTTTCACAATGTGCACCAACAAGCTTAGTCTAAGCAAGTTAACAATCCTAGCAACAAGAATAATTAATAAGACAACTAGGAATGTAAATTGCTCAAATTAAATACAAGTGATCAAAAAAAAAGATGGATGCAATTTTTAACCCGTGGTTTTGGAGACTTGCCGATCTCCCATAATCCACATTGAGGTAGTTTGACCAACTCAAACTGACTCCTTGCGCTAGTGAGCTTTCCTCAATCACTATGGTAGCTCTTCCCCGCTCTAGTTAGGTGAGCTCTGACCTTCACAAACCACTGGGCTTTCTCACAAGCACCTTTGAGAAAGTCACTGGTTCTTTCATCTCCAAGCCGTCTAGGAGGTAGCATCCTCCAAGAATAATAAACCTTGACGCTTGTTTGAGGTTGATCAAGTGTGTAAATGGCTCAAACACTACTAAATTCAACACTTGAATGCTCCTAACAATATCAAAATAAGAATTTAATGCCCAAAGAGAATTGGAGACTTGATAGAGCTCAGGAGATATTCAATGAGTGTCCAAGAGTGTTCTAGTATGCAGGTATGGAGGTATTTATAGCCCCTACCAACATTTCCATCTATTGAAGATGAATTCTATAAAAAATCAACAAATCCGATATTACCGCCCATGTAGGCTGGTCGCATTGGACCCCAACCCAATGGTCAAAACAATGCATTAAATGCACTAACGATGGATTTGTTGCTAAAGAATTTGGTGCTATCGCCCAATTTTAACTGGTAGCATTAGCCTCAATTTTTCAGAACAACCGATTGTGGTGCCTCACTAGAAATAACACAATGACCTTTGGAGCCGGTTCTACCACACGGGCTCGAAATAAAAATTTTCCCTCACTTAAAATAATCCAAACAAGCCCTCATAGAAAAACACCCAAAGAAAGCAAATGAAATGAACAAGCTGTTCTGGATAGCCGGTGCTATCGCTGGAAGATCGATAGTACCGGAGGTCGGTAGCATCGCACCGGGGGTGGTAGCATTAGGCTCAAGAACCAACACGAACTCTAAAAGCAAATTTTGATGAATCTTTTGATCGGCTGGATAAAAATTCACAAAATTTGGTAGATGTGATCCTAAGGATGTCAGAAACTCATTCCAATCTTCAATCGCAAGGATTGATGTTAAAGTTCTGACCTTTTTCACTTTGAAGGAAGAACACATTAATTTGGAGCAAAACTCAAGAATTTGATCTAAGACTTGCTCGTGGGGTTTTGATGATCAAGATGATCTTGGATAGCCTCCCACATGTCACAGCAAGTTAGAACACAAGTCAAAAACTCCACAAACATGATTTTGAAAAATGATTCATTTAAGTGCACAAAACCGATTTCTTGTAAGAAGAACGCATGGATTACCTAGATAATTGGGATATGATCTAAGTGAATATTCATCCATCAATCAACTTCCTCAACATAAGAAGCAAAAGCATGTAGAAGGAGTGGAGGCAAATCTAAATTGAGTAAATGAAAATTGCAAGACTGTAAGTGTGGAATTTAAGTGCGGAATTTAAATGCAGAACTTAAATGCGAAACTTAAAACATAATGTAAAAACGTAAAGGAAATTCAGTATAAGGAAATGAGTTTTGTATTTTAGGAAGAGAGGTTTGCAAAGCCACAACAAAGTAGGCAAAGCTCAAAGGAGCACCAAAAACCTCAAAACCTTTAAGAGGGGAAAGGCTACCCCTACCCCTCTATTTAAACTACTCTTGAGTCACCCTCCACCCTTGAATGAGTTCCTTCTGCCCTAAGGACGACCATCAAGGGTTAGGATTGATTCATTCACTCGTACATGGGCTAACCCGAAATCCACACACATATCTGGTTTTCATATGCTTTTCAAAGTATACTAACTAGACTCGCTACTCTATCATCTAGACTATAATCCAATAACCCTCCTTGATCCGAGCAGTTCCTAGCTAGCATCTCATCCATTCCTTGTCTTCTAGGTTTGCACTGACTCCGTCTCTAATCATCTTCGATGATCCTCGACCGTCTGGATCTCCAGCTCACCTTGCCTAGTCCCGATCATCCTTCGCCTCACCATGACCTAGCACCGTCGTTCTGCAACAATCAAAAATAAGGAAAATACATCACATAGCATTGCCCAAAATGAAATGCAATAATTCTCACATAAATTCAAAATGTATATCCCAAGGACATCGAGTAACTCTTCTCAGAATCAAGTTAATGAGTCGACATCGAGTAACTTAAGTCTAACCCAAGGACTCGAGATAGGCTGATGGCAGTGTGCTCGACTCGGCAAAATCCCTTCTTGATACCTAGCAATTCCCAATCTACTCGAAACATTCGACTACAAGCCGGTGGGGTATTACTTGATCAAGCAAGAACTTGGCAGTAATCGACCAAGGCAGAACTTGACAATCTCAACTCAAATTACTTCAAATTGAAAATTCAATTTAATCAAATTCAAGCCAGAGTATAACAAACTCAAATATAGTCAAAAGAGGAGCCACATCGGAAATGAAACAACAACACAGGAGGGGCTCAACGAAGCATTATAGCTAGGTCTCCTGGATGTCCCAGGCGGAGGATCCCGCAGCTGTAGCCAAATCCACCTTGCCTGCCATGCCGACCAAATCAGCAAGTGCATCCATGATCTCTGGGGTGAGGGGCTTCGCGAAAATGCTGAGGTAATGCTGCATGGTAGAGTCGTCCATCTTGTTATTGGCCACAAGTAGCCCAAGCTTCTTTGCAAGGTGATGTTGAGCTTGTTAAGTTGATGTCATTCTGGCGGTGGACTTGCTCGCAAGATGCGCACTCCATCTGTGTTATGCTTTGTTTTCTACTTTGACATGCATTTTGACCTGATCATCTGCTAGCAATGGCACCAGTAGAATGGCCTTCATGGAGGTACAGAAACCGATATGTTGCTGTCACCTCCTAGGTCATGGTGGTCTTGTGTCTGTGGAACATCGCAGTGGTCCTCAGGAGGCCCTCCTTGATGGTCAGTATTTCCAAGGGATGCGCCTGCTGAAGTTGATTTGTTATGTGATTCCAGAAGAATTACTTGTATTTCCTCTACCATGGGGTCAATCATGTCTATGACAATCAATCTGCACTTCATTGAGCTTATGTAGCAGCATTCCTTCAAAGTCTTGAAAGGTTGACATCCTTGGAGGCCCTATGGCGACTGTGTTTGTGGTGCCATAGCTTTGTGTTTGGCGATCGACCTTCGTTTGGCTCTCGCCTGGCGGTTGGTCGCTGGAGTTGAACGACAATCTTCCTGCATTGAGCATCTTCTTGGAGATCGCATTGTGTCAATCTCTTTGTTCCCGAGAATGCATGGCGTGTTTGAATGGTTTGTGTGTTGCCTTGCATCATGTTACCCGCCCTTCACCATGAGCCTCGTTGGGCCCCACCGCGATGGTGTTGGGGCTGCTAAATTGTCTCCCGTTCGGCATTACATCCCAACCTTAGGTCCTCCTCGGCCTCGACCGCCATGTTTTTTAGAAAAAGGAGTTTCCTCCGGCCTCTGCCAAGCATCTGATCCAAATTTATTCTGAGTTATCGGATACATAGCTGACCCAAAAAGCAAAAGAAATAATACATAAGTAAAACCGGTTTCTTAGAAATAACAAAGCCTATAATTGTGCAGCCATCCATTATGAGCAAAAACTTCAACGCCACCACTTCGAGACTAAAGCACACAGAGCAGATCGTCTCCGTCCTTCCTCCCGTTAAAGCGCCCAAAACCTCAACCAATATGTTGCCCTGAATATAACACCGCAAAATCGAAACAAATCGTTTCTTACGAAATCTGATATCGTTGCGACAACCCCAAATTGCCCACAGACGGCCGCCACACCAATATATATCTGGTTTCTCTTATGATTATTGATCCCATTGAGCAGGTCACCCAACATATGAGCCATAGAACTAGGTCGGCGAAATCCAGTAACAAAATAAATGATTAGCCAAATAGACCAAGCGTAATGACAATCAAAGAACGAGATGATGGAGCGTTTCATTACACTCACAAAAGCAGCACCTATGATTACCCACCCAATTCCTCTTAGCCAAGTTATCCTTCGTCAAAATGGCGCCACGTTGGAGATACCAAAGGAAAATCTTAATTTTCAGCGGAATCTTCAACTTCCAAATAACATTATGAGAAGAAGGGATGCCTTGATTCATCGCAAATTGATACATAGAGCGAACTGTAAATTTCCCCTTTGTACATAACTTCCAAATAAAAGTATCCTTCTCATTTGATAACTGAATATGCTCAATAGTAGCAACAAGGCTAAGCCAACTTTTTAATTTGTCCCCCACTAACGCTCTACGAAAAGAAATATGAAGTGGCACACTACCCAAAGCCTTTGCGACAGTAATATTATGATCAGTCGCAATATCATATAGAGTAGGAAATTGCTCCTTAAGAGGACGAATCCCTACCCAAACATCTTCCCAGAATCTACACTGAGAACCATCATTAATTTGAAAGTATCCGCAGTTTAGAAAATAATTCTTAACCTTCAAAAGACCTTTCCAGAAATGAGAATCATTATGTTTACACCGAACCTGAGACAAAGTATGAGAATACAAATACTTATTCCTAAGTATAGATTGCCATGCCCCATCTGCATTTAACAATTGAAAAAGCCACTTACTCAATGAGACACCTATACTTAATCGATGGGTTAGCAATTCCTAGCCCACCTTGATCCTTGGGCGACAAAGAATTTCCCATTTAGCGAGATGGTATTTGCGCTTGGGACCATTACCTTGCCAAAAAAACCTTGAGCGAAAGAAATCCAAGCTGTTTTAAAACTTCCTTAGGAATTTCAAAAAAACTGACATAAACATTGGAAGGCTACTAAGAACTGAATTTAGAAGAACCAAGCGGCCTCCATAAGACAAATGTTTAGCCTTCCAAGTACTCAATTTCTTTTGAAGCGCTCTTCAATGCCACTCCAATCTTTATTCGGAGTTTGCGATAATGCATTGGTATTCCTAAATATCGAAATGGGAAAGCACCAACTCCGCAACCAAATAATTTGGTATAGTCCACCTCACATTGTTTTGCATCACCAAAGCAGAATATTTCACTTTATGAAAGTTTATCTTTAAACCCGGATAATTGTTGAATCATAAGTAACAACTTCATATTCTTTGCTTGTTCCAAATCATGATCTTTGTTCCTGTATTCCGGTCTGTAGTGAACCGAACCCCGCGGTGGCAAAGCACTATCCATGATCCCTAGCTGCCAGACGTAGACATGATGCCTTGGCCATTCTTCGTCGAGAAGACACAATGACTGTCACCACCGACTTCCTTTGTGAGGTGGATTTACGTCATCTGGTGGGTCGAAGTCAAGCACCTAGTCAAGCTCGGCTTGGGAGTCTAGCCAGAATCGTGCTGTCTTTGCCGACTTGGTGAGCAGCGTCGAAGGACCTTGATATCGATTCCTTCTTCTTGAAACACGGATTTCGCCAATAACAAATCGCGCAATTGGACAGTTTGCATCGGACGAAGTAAGTCTGTGGACCGCCACCTCAAAGTCCTCCTGTTAATGTGATAGTGATCCGCGTTGTGCGCCGAACTTTGACGGACGGAGGTCTCTTGATCACGAGGGTGGTGACAAGGACAGACACCCTCTGAGAACTCTGCTCGAGCTTGCGAGTTTCATAGAATGGGGAATGAATCGGCGTGGTGCGGTCTCCTTGGGGTCTCCTAGTTTGGAGCATGTCGCATTGAAGGTGGAGTCTCGATGTGGTTTGACGAACTGCATTCTAGGGCGATCTCTACCACTCTAGGACACCAAAGAGCTCTGTGGCCAGAGGCCTTACAGAACAAGCAACACGGCGGATCCTTGCAATTAGCACCGAAGTGATCGGTAGCAAGGAATCTGAAGAATTTACCCCTGGCCTACGCCTTAGACCATCTCCAAGGGTTTTCCTTCCCCTCATTCCCTTCGGCCCTTGAAGGATTCCTTCGATTTTCATTCCCTTCACAGCAAAGCATTGCAACTGATTCCTTTCCCCATTCCCTTCCCTTCCCAAAAGTACCTAACTTTACCTCATCCTCTCTCATCGGCCGGCAATTCTATATATTGAGGGTTCCATTCATCATGTTACTTACTCACCCCATTGCCAATCTCGGGAACTCACCGATTGGCGTAACCATGAGTTCTTTGAATCCATTGAGTCGTGAGTACTTTTTAGTCGTCAAGTGATGACAGCGAGGTCCTCATTCTCATGGCGGCAGGTGGAAGCGAGGAGGCGGAATCTAGAATTCGTCGAAGGGGTCGGTTCCGAGACATGCGATTCTGACAGAGGTCACCGTGAAGGGCGGCTAGGCTCTATCTTTGATTACTTCACGACTCCCCTTGTGTATGGGCACACATTGTTGAGCGGAGGTACTAAACCGAACATGTCACGAAAATGGATGATGCATAGGTCATGTTTGTTGTTCTTTGAATTTGTATGATATTGTGTTACGCGAGGTTTAGGATGAGCGATCCTATTTATCGCATAGCGGAAGCGATCGAAGGCCACGACGATTAGTTCCGCGCAAACCGAGGATGCCGCCAGGAAGCTCGGCTTGGACCCTCTGCGAAGATGGCGGCCGCTATCCGGCAGCTAGCGTACGGTGTACCTGCTGACGGTGTGGACGAGTACCTACGGATTGGGGAAACTACAGCGCTCCTCGCTCTGAAGAAGTTCGTAAGAGGCGGTGGTGGAGGTGTTCGTGACGATACCTCCGTTCTCGAGCATGGTGACACGACTAGACTCCTACAAGTTGGGGAAGCAGAGAGGTTTCCACAGGATGCTTGGTAGCATCGATTGTATGCTTGGACTTGGAAGAACGCCTAAAGCATGGCGGGGGCCTTCACGGGGCATACCGGAAGCCTTCCATAGTCTGGGCGGTGGCTTCATCACGACCTATGGATATGGCGCCTTCTTTGGGATGCTGGTAGCGAGCGACATTAATGTGCTACATCGTTCTAATATATTTTCTAGGGATAATGATGCTTCAACTCCGGAGGTCAGGTACTCCGTCAACGGAAACCAGTACAACATAGGATACTACCTCATCGATGGGATATACTCTGAGTGGGCCACCTTCGTGAAGGCCATTGCTGCCCCAATGGGAAAGAAGAGGATCCACTTCTCCACGATGCAAGCCGCAGCGAGGAAGGATGTCGAGAGCTTTTGGAGTCTTTGCGGGCGGGTTTGCCATTGTATGAGGTCGGTCGTTCTTTGGAATCGAGCGACACTTTGGTACATAATATTGCATGCATCATTTTACATAACATGATTATCGAGGATGAGAGGGGCGGTCCGACTTAGGGCGAGTCCTTCGACTACATAGGTACCCGGCCGTGGCGAGGGGCGTCACCCAGGTCGGTCTTACCTTGCGCATCGAAGCAACTCAAAAGCAGAGAGACCACGAACTGCACCATCGGTTGCAGTCGGACCTGGTCGAACACCTTTGGGCACGCCTCGGCGAGTAGTACTATCGTCTAAGCGTGATGTCGATGATTGTTCCTGAGAGTGTTATGCACCCTTTTATGTGAGCTTGTCATGTATTGTTCTGAACCCTTTTGTGTGAGCGTGTCATGTACGCATGTTAGGTTTAATAATAAATCCAGCGTGTCAGCTATGTTGTCCTCGTGTCATGACATATCACACAGCAATTACAAAAGTTCCATACACTCAACAAGGACCGAGGAAACACAACATCTCGTAACACAACATCTCATAATGTAACACAACATCTCATAAAACAAAGTCTCATACATAACAGAACATAACAAAAGGTCCATACACACAATACCATCATCCATGAAACAACAAGCCATAACATGTGTAGCGAAGTGCATGCACACAATCATGATAATGAGCAGGTTACCAAACACACACAGATAAGCAATCAATCAAGGAAGGTCGGTCTACAGCCTCCTCATTATCTCGTCCTGGCGCTTTTGATAATACTCACGAACCGAACCTGTCAGGTTGTTCAAATCAATGTTCATAATCCTCTCCTCCTCCGTCAACTCCATCAAGTGTACTTGTCGACGCTTTATATCTACCATAGCGTCTTTGGCTTGGCTGATCTTGTCGAGGCACTCGGTATAGAAACCCAGCGATGGCCTTGTTGGTGCTGGCCCTCTTCACGGCGCCTTGGGCGCATCGGACTGTGGGTCTTGTGGACTCGTCACATGAACCAATAGGGTCGAGCTGGTCGGTATTGTTGTTCGACCCCCCTGGAGTATCACCATGAGGTCCGTCGCGCATTGTCCTTTGCCTCTTGTTGCCCAAGTGCGCAGCCCACTTTGGGTGATCGGCTAGAATCACCCACTTGATCTGAAATCTGAGCCTTCCCTCAATGTCTGGTACATCCTCGCCGCATGGGCCATCTGTCCATGCAATTGAGAAGGACATGTGTACAACAGTGCATTAATACATTGAAGTTCGACAGTCCGAAAAGTAATGAAGTGTGTACAATGCTTACCCTGTCACGCTCGGTGGTACCACTCAGGTTCAAAGCGTCAATCTGACTGAGATACCCAGAGTACTTGCTGACCGACTCATTGATCAACGCCCAGTGGTTCACCATAGCCTTTGTGGATCGTTCGGTGCCATGCTTTGTGTTATGCATTTTGAAATATTCCCCAATCCGAGTCCAGTAGGTTTCAGATGATTGGTCTTTGCCCACAATGGGGTCCTGGCTCACATTCAACCAAGCGCTGACTAGGACCTCATCCTCGTCAGCAGTCCATTTCGTCCTATCGGTCTTGGACATTGGTTTCTCCCCCTTCTTCCTTACAGACGGCCTAGCTCGCGGGCCATCCATGGTAGGTGCATGCCCTATAGTATTAGCTGGTCGAGGGTGGACACTGCCATCATCATTGTTGTTCAGCGCAGGACGTGATGGCGAAGGCCAACATATCTGATCGGACTCATCCCGCATGTACTCCGTGAAGAATGGATCCATAACTTCTTCCTTGCTATGGTTAGAAACCAAATAGGTTATATACATAACTAATGTCAGTAACATTAGTTACAAAGAAATGACATATATGAGGAGGGCAATTCGAATGAATGAAGTCAAAAAATATTACTTCAATCAATCAATCGGTGCAGGCAGTGTTTAGTAGTATGTCAACTGTGTTTACTTGTATGGCAACCAATCTGACATAAATGCAGTGGTCTCCAAAAAATGGCAATATCCAACCACCAACTAATGCAGGAACTGTAAAGATCATTAATAATATTTGCACCCGCAGCCAAAAAAGGTTTGTGTTATTAGTATTTGTAGGTTTCCTACTGATCTTAAATACAGAATAAGATGTGTGCTTGCATAGACAAAAAATGGTTATCAGGTAACAATCAAGTGAGTAATCATTACTACAATACTACAAAATGCAATTTCTTACATGACAACACTTCTCATTTATTCAGTCGAAGAACCATTTGCTAAAGCCTTCAAGCCAGCACACTTAAAATCAAACACAAAAACACAAACTATCATAATTTAGTATGCATTGTCTGTTGCAACCCCAAAACTCAGGAATGAAAAAACCTATCATAGTATAGAACATCATGTAAAAGGGTGAAATCAATTTCATAAAAGCATATATAAATGAAAGGATACTACATTCATTTATGGCAAAAAAAAAGGCATCAATTTTGTTGAGCACAGTACAAATGCCAATAATCACAGAGCCAGATGTTTCATGTATCACAATAACCCATTGTCGCAAATCAAATATGGCATCTTGCTAGAAGCATGATATTTCAGTCACCAACCACCAACTGATGCAGCAACACAGTGAGACATCTTCCAGATAGCTTCATAAGATTGATTAGCAACACTGTGACTGCCAATCTATTAGTTATCTATCATCTATATATAGATCAGTCACCAATATATATCTGTAAACATTGATAGCAAACCAACTAATTAAATAGTACAAGGATGTTAAGCTAAATGCCCTCATCACATCAAAAGCCTTCGCTAGTAATAAGCACAACATGTAGAAACATTTTGGTTGTAGCATGGCGGTCTTGATCACCTAAAAGGAAAATGAACCCCCAAACTAATAGATTGGCAGTCACAGTGTCATGGACATACATCACAGAATCACACACGACGACAATGAAATTCATAAAAATACATATCTCAGTTCATACGTTAGAATAGACCATCTAAATACCAAAAGTCCTCACAGCCGACTCATTCTGACAACACTGAAGGTTCGACACACCAACGTTCGACAAAGCAGTACAAACCACAAAATCATCGTTCAGTCGGTAATACACCTAGCCAAGATGCCAAGACCGATCGGACTCGATAGACTAGTCGCTACCGCCACAGGACTCCGGGCTGTCCACAACAGAATTAACAAGCTCAGGGTCATCCCCGTACTGTGTTGGGTGCAGATCGGAATCATCGTCGTCGACGTCATCCTCCTAAACGTCCTCACTCTGACCCGGGACATCCCCGTACTTTATGGTGTCCAACGACATTTGAAACAAGCTCTCCGCTATCGCCTCCACCTCTAGAAGCGTCCGGTTCATGTCGTTGCAGCAAGTGGCATCGCTCTCGCTGAAGTTTTCTCCCACAACCTTTCTGAGATCCTCGGCCTTATCCTCTATCATCTCTCGCAGCTTCGAGATGACTTGCGTAGCCTACGTGCCTCCATCTAAAAAACCACAAGAACACACAACCACCATGCTTCAATCTAGATGTTCATCTCACCACAACAACACACAACCACCATGCTTCTACCATCTCATAGTTCGAAATGAGCAGCCATACAATGCCATGACAAAAACAATGAAACCGAATTGATTCTCACGACTGCTCCCAGTTGAGAATTAATATTTATGGACTCTTGACAATAACCTGAGGATCAATGAAATGTATTCTACTATTATCTTCTACCTAACAAGATGCAACTGTCTTCCTCCCAACAAAATTTAATTTGACACTGCAATGTGCATATACAACCAACACATTCAAAGAACAGCAATCATTTCATAGATCACAATACAAAATTTGGCATGCAGATATGGTGGGCAGATGGCACAGCCACTTGGTATAACAAATATTCGAAATACATGGAAATCAGTAGCCCAAAATATGGCAGAGAACATAAGAAAATACCAAGCATATGAAATTTATCATGAGGGCATTGCCCTGGCGTTTAGAATGCCAAATGTTAGTGGCATATGTATAATATCACATTAGCATGACATTGTGAAGGTGTTTAGAAGACTAAACAAAAAATGCGACAATATTGATTTGTCAGACACCAACTTTGAATTGTCTATCAGGTGTGTTCTAGTTTTGTGTACTTATCAAACCGCTGTTATGCATTCTGAACTGTGCTATATCATAGTTTCTACTGGAATTTGTCTGTTTACTAGTATTCATGGTTATACGATTGATTGTTCTCCTGACTATCTTGGTTTCCATCTTCCAAATTTAATTTGCATAAAACTACTTGATGAGGAAGGCTCCTCTCCCGAGCTTTGAAGCTACAGTGCAATGAGCAAGAGGCATATCAATTGCATGCGGCGAAGCATCGAATTGTCTTCGAAGAGGTGCATGGTGACCTTGAGATAGAAGATGTAGCACCATCATCTGAAGCTGAAGCTAGCGCCGCATGCCAACCAGATTTAACTGATGCTAGCTGCTCTACAACTAATCAAAATAAGTGCTCTTCATTCCCTTTCAGGTGTTCTTCTACTGCTAATGTCAAGAACTGAAGGTGATGAACCACAATGAACAAGAATCAATGCGCCCAGGGATCACGGGATCTTCTACTGCCCGGAATGTTCTAGTTTCAATTGCAACCAAGTCTCTATATGACAACCAAATGTATATGCCCGGAATGTCCTATATGGCAAATTTCTAGTTCCGATTCCAACCAAATCCCCCCCAAATCCCTTCTTTTCCCCATCTCTACCACTTCGCGAAATGCAAATCGAACCCAAATCTACGGTGGTCCAAGGGGAATACCTCAGCCAGTGCAGACCGAACTCGTCCACCTCCGCTCCGGTGGGTCTTTTGGATCTGCTTAGTCGTCGGAAATGTCGCGATCCGGCTCTTGCACTTTCGCCGCTTCCCTCGCGACAGCAGAGAGGAGTTCGTTGGTCTCCGAGATCGCGAGGCAGCGAAGGGAATGCCTGCTGTGGCGCGACCACGAGGTTCCTCTCTCCTATCGATGGGTTCCCTTCGGGACAGACGCCCGTTCTTGACAGCGCAATCCCTTCCCTCGCCTTCCCTTTCCCATGCGGGCCAGGAGCAGGGACGCCTGACGGGAAACGGTTGGAGTTAGTCTTAAGGAGGGTAGAAAGTTGAATGTTGCAGCTACTGTTCTTTGTAGGATCCTTTCTGAATTGAATGAGCCACGGGGAAGGAAATGGGCCAGTGGAAAGGATTCAGCCCAAGAGATTTTCCAGCTTTTTAATTAATTTTTCTATTTAGAAAACATAGAGAAATCAAAAGAGCTAAAATAAAATGGAAAATGTACTCAAAAAGTTACTTTTTAGATAAATCTAGAAATTACTTCCAAGCATAAGAGACACATATAAAATAATTTTGACAATTTGTTTCATTTATGAAAGTCGTGAATTAACCTTTAATTAACAAAAAAATAATGAAAATTTTTGGAGGACTAAGCTAGACAAAAATATTTTTAAATGAGAAAAATTAAGATGTTACGGCCCAAAAGGCCAATCGCCATCTAAATAAGCCTTGGGCCCAAAGGCTTTCACCGGTATACATTCAGTCCAAAAGGCGGGTATTGACTCTCCAGACCAACACCATCTAGCTGAACGCTGATCTCAACATGGTGTTCTTCTGTGCTGATCTACTAATTAAAGTAAAAGTAGCATGGCACATGACGTCTCATTAGCAAGCATTTCTAGGAAGATGTGATATATTTATTATATACGCAAATGCTAGATTCTCATCTCATTCTTGTTTTCATTATCCTCGTCACTAATCGATCGGTCATCACTAGCTTGATACCAAATTAAGAGATCACGATCGGGGGCCTGATATACGTTATCCATCCATGCCTGACTCGAATCTTGGACAGAAACAGCAAAAGTGCAAGCAAACAGACGCAGTGAAGCGCGGCATCGTTGAACGTTGCCTTGTCGCCAGCCGGTTATTACACCCATGCGTGCGAGCTAATGCTAATGCTGCTCCGTTTCCGTTTTCCGTCCCGTAAACCGCGCGCGCGCGCACATGATAGTACGTCGCATCTTCCCCCGGCCCGGATGTAGAAAAAGTGTGTAGACGGGATGTGTCGTGTGTAAGATTCTGCGCACAGTACGTGAACAGTGAACACTGAACAGGATTGAACATGGTGCTGCTCTAACAGCAATGGCCCGGAGAATGACCGTACGAATTTTTTACGCGTCTTTAATTGTTCCTTTGAAAAAAAATATGGTAGCGGCGGCTCACCGCCACTCATTTGATTCAATCTGCAATTCTATCACCCTCTCACAGTCATTTGGCGGCGGCTATAGATGACCTTTCCTACTCCTCTGGGCTTAGGAAAAACTAAAAAACACAAACTCTAACAAACTGCCCGACTATTTTAAAACATAAAAAGCACAAACTCTAACAAAGTAAAACTACATGTAACAAACTATATCCACTAAGATCTTATCTACTTCAAAGTTTATGCCGATCTCAGTAGATAATTATGCCTCATAAGTTTGTGTAGCGTGTTTGTGAAACCCCTGAACATAATAAACTCCCTAATGAGTTCTTGCCTGATGCGGTGAAGCTAGGAGAGCAGAGGCGGAGCCATAGGTGAGCCCGTACACGTAGAATAGAGGCAGCGTCGGCCATCAGATCACGTAGAAAAGTGTACACGGAAGAGAAAAGCTTCTCACCTTCCAGTCGCTTTTGCATGGCCAGCCCGTCGATGAGAACATCAGCATTGTAGGCTGCGTCTTTGAGCTGAACAATGAAGCTGGCAATACAGGGACTGTGAGTTGCCACTGCTCGGCTCGGTCTATCAGCGTCTGCAGAGATAGATATGGAAGATATCTTACAATGTTTTCAGAACATAAAAACTCGTAAATATCAACTGTCAACTTTTTTGAAGCAATGAATGGTACGTTTTTCTCCTTTCATAGTTGCAAACTTATATTGCATATAATTTAAATTTCAACTATTTTACAATATATCGATAGTCATAGTAGTTAATTTTGGATGTCTCTTTTTTAAGCCCTCTCTTTAAAATTTTCTGACTCCGCCACTGTAGGAGAGCATTGGCATGGATAAGAAGTCACAATCTACCACAATATCACGATTCTAGATGAGTCCGAGTCTATCATCTTGGTTGCTGTCTATGTGTCAGAGAGGAGTCCACTAGCGGCGACGGGCATGAGGGCAGAGAGATGGGTTGCTTAGGCGCCACGGGCAACGACCTCGCCTTCCTCATCATATATAGACTGCATTGCATTGGGCAGTAGAATTGACCAACCGCGAAATCAAGAAAAGGTCATATTTGGATCCGTGGGGTTTCTTGATCTGATCCCACCACCATGGCCGGATCTAGCAGGAGGAATTAGAATTAATGGAGGGGACTCGAGGGCATACCACGTGGCAGCAACGCCTTAAAGGAGGCAACAATCACTAATCTAGCAGTGTGAAGTCATGGGCAAGGCCAGTGAGCACGGCAAAGCTTGATAGAGTAGGAGCTAGTGAGGCACTGCTGGAGTTAACGCCGTGATATGGGTCCCGAGGAGAAGCGGTGGGTCGAGGGAGTCACAAAGCTCGATCTAGGTTGGAGAAGAAGGTGCACACCAAATCCAATGGAGGTGAAATGTGAGGCTACTGATGGTGGTTGGCAAGGGCACTAGGGGTGGCGATCAAGAGGAGAGCAGAAAGGAGCAAGAGAGATGGAGAGAGAATGCGTGTAAGAAATAAGGAAGAGAGAGAGAAGAGGGCGAGCCAAAATATATGCAGCTAGTTGGGCCTTGGACGAGCCCAAGATTGTATTTAAAATTTCCTTTAGTTTTATATGTACACACACTTTAAAGGCAACGTATCCTGTGCACACAGACTTTTCGTGTACACATCGTGCACACCAACTAACGAAAGTCATGAAAAATTCTGAAAAAAAATTGTAGATGTACTTCATAGATCACTCTACCTATGTATAAAATTGTAGGTTCAAATTCATTATATATCCAGAGTTAAAAAAAGAGAAAATTCTAACAAGTTTAAATTGTCAGAATTTTCTCTTTTTTCTAACTCTCAATATATAATGAATTTGATCTTAACTTCATACATAGGTAGAGTAATCTATGAAGTACATCTATTTTCAAATTTTCATGACTTTATTGAAATTGAATGTGTACCTGAAACCCTGTGTGCCTACAGGGATCGTTGCCCACCTTAAAAAAAGGAGCTAGGAATAGTAAGCTTTTGAATTCTTATGTTGTTCCAATCACTCTGAGGATGGTCCATTGGGCATAGCGTATACTTCTGCTTGAAAAATAATAATTAAAGGTGACGTGCAGCTTGGAAAAAAATTTTAATTAAAAGGCTGTAGTCAGCTTTTAAAAATAAGTTATCTAATTGTTCAACGCTTGGAAAAATAATTTAAATTTAAAAGCGCTTGACTAGCTTGCAATAGTTTTTTTAGCCAGACGCACATGCAGTGCTAAAAAATTTTGGCGGGGAAGAAACCCTAAAACTATTCACTCCCATTCACTCCCAGGCCGCCATTCACTCCCGGCCGCCTCCTCCCGAACTCCCTCCTGGCGCGGTCCAAGCCCCTCCTGTCGCCTGCTCCCCAGTAGACTCCTGGCGCCTCCCTCCTGTTGCTCTCCTTCCCAGTGTCGCCTCCCCTTACAACCCATTGCTCCCACCGTCGCCTCCTCCCAGCCAGGCCAGGCGCTGCTTGTCATTCCCTGGCAGCCGTCGCCCAGTAGTAGGCTCCCCTGGCGCTTGTTCCCCGGCTCGGCGCTGCCTCCCTCCTCCTTGCGCCCCTCCTGCCCCTCTGGCGGCGGTGCCCCTCTGGCTCGGCAGTGGCAGCCGGCACCGGCAACAACAGCGGCCGGCCAGTGATGTGTGGCAGCTCTCCCCACCTCCCTCCTTCCTCCATGGATTGGTTTTGAGGTATTCTAGCTTGGGTGTTTTACATGCATGCTAGGTGTTTGATGAAATGCCTAGAAGGTTTAGGTTATGGTATCGCATGATGAGTTAAGTGTGCAAGGTTGAGAGATGGGCTTTGAAATGCTTGATTTGATTGCTAGATATTAGTGAACTTTCAACTTGCATTTCTTACGATCGATTTTCAGTTCACTGATTATTTCATTTACTTTTAATCTGTCACCGAAATGTAGTGCTTAAATGACAAGAGAGCTTTGCTTGTTATAGCTTCTGTATGATCCTTACAGTTATCCCGTTGTTTCACCTTGAGAACATGCGATGAAGTCACAAGAAGGAATATTGGCCTTGAAAGCTCTGTCCATAGTTATGCTGTTATTACAGAGGTTTGTTTTGAATGATTCTTTGTTCGAGTGTAGAAACAATGAAATGATAAATAGTTTTGCTCGGAAAATGGTACAAATAAATAACAGAGTAAGGACCTTGAAGGATGAAAACATCAAGTTACTGTCTTCATCATTAATATCTGCAATAATGATTTTTTAGGAATTAATCAAAACTTCGACTCACCGATCATACTAATATCCTCATTTGTGGCCTGAATTGATGTGAGACCATTGCTATGTTACGAGGAGTCACGCTAGGAGCAAGAATTAACGATCTAAATTCAATGCCTCTTTTCATCTTTCTGAACCTTTCTTTCTTTCTTTTTACTACACCTTGTAATCTTTGATTGTGCACTACTACAGAACGACACATCACTATCACTTTATCTGTGTCGGTTCTTAAGTTTTTCGAAAAAAACGATTGTGATAAGTAACCGGAGGGTGTTAGTAATAATCACTATCGGTTACGAGATTATAAGTGATTGTGATGTAGCCAGGACACATCGAATCGGTTCTCTACTAAAAGTGATAGTGATGTGCGGTCATCACTATCGGTTCTTTCATAGAAGTGATAGTGATGTGCGTGATCATCACTATCACTTCTATGAAAAGAACGATAGTGATGATCTGCACATCACTATCACTTTTAGTAGAAGAACCGATTACGATGTGCTTGGTCATCACTATCGGTTCTTTTTATAAGCGATAGTGATGACGTGCACATCACTATCGCTTTTAAAAAACCGATTACGATGTGCTCCGTGCACATCACTATCGCTTTTGAAAAGAACCGATTCGATGTGCCTCGCTAGGTTATATATACCACTTCCTTGAACTCTTCTCTGTTGTTGCTCGGAGGAGATTTCTCCACCGTCACCCAGAAAATAGCTCATATTGTGTGGTTGGAAGCAATACTTGGGTGAGAAAATTTGAAGTCCTCATGGGTGGGTATTAAGAGGGCAAAATTGAAACCCTATCTTGAGGAGATTCCCTCTTTTGCCCTCTTTTGCGGTTTTCTTCAAAATGTGATCAGCAATTCTTTAAACCCTTCAATTTTGCCTGGTAATTTCGATATGTCGTCAATAAAGTTTAGGTTGCCTTTGGAATTGTGTGCGTGCTTTCAGATTTCACACTCTTTATTTGACAAGCACATATCTATTTAATTTTGTAGTGCGATCTCTGTTTATATGGAATTATTATTGCTATCATGTGGTAGCTGTTATTAGAGTTTAGGCGTAACCTATGTCTCCCGTTCGAGGGTGCTTATTTATAAATATGCTGAGCGAAAGGGCATATTTATAGCGAAGTCTCGAATTGTCCACGTTTTTGGACAGTTCGAGGATATATGGTTCGAGCAAGTTCTGGTGTGTTGTACAACTTTAGAGTAGATTTTGGTAGCGTCCCTCTGGTGTTCTCCGGATACACACCCCTCTTGACCTGTTATCGAGACGTGTATCACGGAAGCGGTGAGGAGATCTTTGCCGAAATTTCTCTGAGTTAGCCTGGCAACAGAACTTACGAACCTATATATCGAATGGGATTACGACCTAACCTATTTAGAGATTAGGAGTCATCGTTGGTACCCTTGTTTTGTTTAGTTGTAGTAGAAAGATTTGCAAGCTCTTGCACTATCTATATAATTAGATTATTTGATATCATTGTTGATGTTAAAATTTATGTCTCTTATGTAGGGAATTGGAAGCTTTAAACTAGGGAAGAAGCTAGGTATCGATCGGGAGTACATTTATATATCTTGGAACTGTCCACTATTTTGCAAAGGTAATATTAATTGAAATGATGTCTCAATATTTAAAATAGCTATAGCTAGTTGTCGCTCGATTTTTCCTTAATTTATTGTGCAAAATTTAATTGCGAGATGGACCATGAGGAATGGATGTATCGGAAAAGCCGTGTGAGTGCTGAATTTGAGAGGGTGTTAAGGAGTTCAAAAATTGCAGAAGGCGACATGGTGAGGAGGGTGTAAACTTCATATATTGTCCTTGCATTGATTGCACCAATCGAGGAGATTTAACAACTCATCTCAAATTGAGGACCACGATTCGGCGTGGCCGTGAGAATTACACATGTTGGATCCATCACGGGGAGGCGGGTAGTACCCTTCGATATACAGCGAAGATACGGTGGAACGGATGGCGAGTTGCTTGACTGATATGTTTGAGGAGGATAATTTGGAGCAAATGTTGCGGGATGTGGAGGTAATTACGGAAGAGAGTTTGAAAAGTTTAAAAGCTTGATAGAAGGCGATGCCAAACCCATTGTTCACGAGGTTGCAAAGCGGAATACACCAAGTTGGGTTCGGTCCTTGCATTGTTGAGGCGAAGGCAAAACACCGTTGGACGGATACAAGTTTCAATGCACTAATAGTTCTTCTATCGGATCGCTTCGGAGAAGCGAGTTGCCAACAAGCATTTATGAAGCGAAGAAGCTACTATGTCCCATGGGAATGGAAATAGAAAGGATATATGCATGTCAGAATGATTGCATCTTGTCTGTAACACACATCGGGGCTGCGTTTGTCCGGTTTGCGGTGTGCCGGTAAAAACAAAAGAGAAGCGTAACGACAAAAGCGTAAAGCGGAACAGCGACGGTGAAGAGGTCACTAAAGGTGCACCGGCCAAGGTATTGTGGTACTTGCCCATCATTCCCGTCTGGGCGGTTGTTTGCAAATCCGAGAGAGGCAAAATTATTGCGTTGGCATTACGAGTCTCGAAAGGAAGATGGCAAGTGAGACACCTGCGATTCGGCTCAATGGAGAAACATCGATTGGAAACATGAGGAGTTTGGTGCGAAATGAGGAACATAAGATTTGGGTTGAGTCAAGCGGAATGAATCCGTTTGGTAACATGAGCGATCGTCCTGACACTGGCGATTCATTGTGTATCTACAACCTCCCTCCTTGGTACGTGCATGAAGCGGAAGTATATCATGATGTCATTACTAATCTCGGGACCCAAACAGTAGGAAATGATATTGATGTGTACCTTGCACCATTGATCGAGATTTGGTAAAATTGTGGAATGAGGGGGTAAATCGTGTGGGATGCGTACAAAAGAGCATTCACCCTACAGACTATGGTATTTTGCACCATAAATGATTTCTCGGCCCTTAGTAATTTGGCGATTCTGATCTGAAAGGAGCCAAAGCGTGTCCTATTTGTGAAGGCGAGGCGAGAGTCTATGGTGCCGAATTCCAAGCTGTGTATATGGGTCACCGTAGGTTTCTACCTCGAAGTCATCGATCTAGTAAGATGGATGAAAAATTTGATGGGAAGAGGAAGTCCATTTGGCACATGACCTATGAGTGGAAGCCAAGTATATTCACGTGTAGAGGATATCGATGTTGATGCGGAAAGAGCCATAAATCTGTTAGTCCTAGGACCATTTGGAAGAAGAGGTCAATATTGGGACTTACCGTCTTTGGAAGGAGTTAGATGTCGGCATTGTATTGATGTCATGCATGTTGAGAAGAATGTCTCGACAACTTGGTTGGCATCTGCTGAACATACAGGAAGACCAATGATGGTGTCAATGCTCGTCGCGACATGGCCTACATGGGAATCGAGGCCCAGGACTTGCGGTGATAGAGGAGGATGGAAAAGGTCAGTACATCCTGCTGCATGCTACACCTGTCCAAGAAGGAGAAAGAAGATCTCTGCAAATGTCTCCAAAGTATTAAAGTTCCATCTGGCTACTCATGAACATTAAGAAGCTTGTGTCTATGGATGATTTGAAGTTGTTGGGCATGAAGTCCATGACGCCATGTCTTGATGACCCAAATGCTCCGATTGCAATCGAAATATTCTCCCGAGAGGATGTCGGGTTGGCAATCACAAAGTTGTGTTATTTCTTCAATGCGATCTCCTGCAAAGTTATTGACCCGATGTACTAGACAACTTCTGAGTGAGGTGATGCAAACTCTGTGTCACCTTGAGATGCATTTCCACCATCGTTCTTTGGCGTAATGGTCCACCTTGTTGTTCACCTTGTCGGAGAGACTAAGATATGTGGACCCGCTTTCCTCGTTACATGTATCCGTTCGAGAGGTACATGGGTATATTAAAGTCAATGCGTGAGGAATCGGTGAAGCTTGAGGTAGTATTGTTGAAGGTTATGGGGTGAAGAGGTTATTGAGTTTTGCGTAGACTACGGGTAAAGACAACCAATCGGTGTTCTGTATCTCGTCATGAGGCGAGACTTCTTTGGTAAAGAACCGTTGGGTCCAAACTAATGAGTCAGGGTTTGATATGTATTGCAAAGCGCATTTCACGATCTTGCGAGAATAGCACGAAGTTAGATCCATACATCGGCGACATAAGTTGATATTACGGAAGAGAATCCACAAATGGATGAGCTTTCCATCGCTTAAGAACACAATGATCGATTCCTCACATGGTTCAAAAGAAAAATGGAGGTCTCCTTTAGTGAGAATGTAAAATGGTTGGTGACGGACCAAGATTTAATGTCTGAGACATGGCGAGTGCGATATTAATGGTTACACCTTTTACTGAGAGTCAAGATGCGAAAATCTTGTCCAAAAGCATTGGTGTGAGTATAAATGCTTTCTCGATGATCATCACTTTCAGCAGTCTCCCCAACCACAATGAACTCCTACTATGGGCTGATCGAAGAAATTTGGGAGCTCGATTACGGAATATACCAAGTTCCATTGTTCGATGTAAGTGGAGTGCGACTTCCACATGGAGTGAAGGTCGACAAGAAAGGCTTTACTATTGTGGATCTCGATGAGCTTCGGCTACAAAGATGATCCGTTTGTCCTTGCGAAGCAAGCAACTCAAGTCTTTTCGTCGCGATCCGGCCAATCCGAGGTTGCCGTCGTTCTTCATGGCAAGAGGCGGATCGTAGGAGTTGAAGATGTTGTAGATGAAGAAGAGTATAACCAATTCGATGAGATACCTTCATTTGCAGATGGGGCTTGTCTTAAGCGGGGATGGCGACACACATGGAGCCAATTACATGCGAGTAGATCATCATGAAGGGCAGCATTGTAAATAAATGGACTATTATAATGTATGTAAAATAGTTTGCAACGCTTTCAAAGTAAAAATCCAAGGTGATGAATTCTTTGTTTGGAGGCTTGATGGAAATGCATGCAATTTCTCTTTATGCTGCACTTTGTGCCATATGTTGTGAAAAGAAAATTCCATTTGACAAAATTACTTTTGGGAAAGCTTGTAAATAGTCAGCTCATTTCGGAAATTTTCATACAATTCGAGGTTAATTTGAAGAAGTTTTGACTTTTCTCGCTTTACGCACAAATCATGTCTCTGAAATGAATTTTAGCATATTTCTTGAATGAAATCGCTTTTCCAAAAATTCTTTTATGGAAAGTTTTTGATATCCTAAAATATGTTTTTGCATAATGTCAAATAATTCCAATGATATTTGCAAAAGTTTTACACTCTTTGATCTAATTACGAAAATGTCTTTGCATGCATGGTTTTGTGCGGAAAGGCAATAGTGCAACTGCACTTTGTGCCATATGTTGTGAAAGAAAATTCCATTTGACAAAATTACTTTTGGGAAAGCTTGTAAATAGTCGAAAGCTCATTTCTAAAATTTTCGTACAATTCAGATTAATTTGAAAAAGTTTTGACTTTTCTCGCTTCGCACAAATCATGTCTACAAAATGAATTTTAGCATATTTCTTGAATGAAGTCACTTTTTCCAAAATTCTTTTATGGAAAGTTTTGCGATATCTGAAATATGTTTTTGCATAATTTCAAATAATTCCAATGATATTTGCAAAAGTTTTACACTCTTTGATCTAATTAGAAAATGTCTTTGCATGCATGGTTTTATGCGGAAAGGCAATAGTGCAATGAACTACATCGATGTCGGTTTTCATTATAAAAGCGATACTAATAATAAAGCATCAGTATTGGTTTTCTTAAAAGAGTGATACTAATGATAAAGCATCAGTATCGCTTTTCTTAGAAGAGTGATACTAATGATAAAGCATCAGTATCGGTTTTCTTAAAAGAGTGATACTAATAATAAAGTATCAGTATCGGTTTTCTTAAAAGAGTGATACTAATGATGAAGCATCGATGTCGGTTTTCTTAAAAGAGTGATACTAATGATGAAGCATCGATGTCGGTTTTCTTAAAGAGTGATACTAATGATAAAGCATCGATGTCGGTTTTCTTAAAAAGTGATACTAATGATAAAGCAATCATCGGTTTTCTTAAAACCTGGCCCATTCTCGCGACCATAGCCATGGCAGCCACGCTCCACGCTTAACCCTAACCTTCGCCGAGTGCGACGCCGCCCGCCTCCATGCCACCCGCTTGGGTGCCTGCCTCGCCTCCCCCCGTCATGCGCCAGCCCGAGCCGCCCACGCCACCCCACACGCCAGCCTGACGCCCCCACTCCCCGGTGCCCTTCGGCGCCAGCGCGCCACGCCACCCCCCGCCCGGCGTCGGCGCCGCAGGGCGCGCACGCATCCCTCGCCGCCGACACCGCCCGTCTTCGACAAGCAGCGCGCATGACCCTCCGAATCGATAATGCAAAATCTCGTCACTTGTGTGTCGAATATGATTTTAGTACATGTTCACTGATGAAAATCTTTTATGCCTTGGCTTACTATCAAATGTATATTCATGTGATTCGAAGTGCCAAATAATTGGATCTGTTTGGTTGGAAATAAAAACATGGTTAATGTGATTCTAGAAACTACGAAATAAAAACATGGTTAATTTTTTTAGACTTCTCATATTAGGTTGGAAATATAAAATGTTGGAGCTAAGTCACGCATGTAAGTCTGAAAGTGAATTTACTTCATGGTTTACTATTTGATGTAAAGTTGTATTTACGGTGATTGAATGCTAATTGTGAGCCTTGCATGAACTAAGGTTTGGTATTTAGCCTTTTGTTTTTTTGCGGTGAAGCGATTCAGCGTTGATAATATAGATGGTGAACTCATTCAAGCTGGTATAAAAAACCAAGGTTACGTGATGCATAGGCTGTAGGTCATATTGGCAGAGAATTCTTATGTATGGATAGTATCTTTGCTGACTTTTTTTTGGCATTTGTCGAGATATGATCAATCTTCACAATGTCCTTCCCTCAAATTAATTTCATGATCTTAAGTGGTGCATAAATTTGTGCAAATCAAGTAGGAAGATAAGTTCAAGATAATTTATTGTCATTCATCATGTTTGTGAGGTCCTATATTTTACAAGTCTTTGTTAAGTTCCATTTTGTTATATGTAGATATATGAATCACAGTTTGCTAATGGCTTATTTTCGGCATATTAATTTTGTTTAGGCGTGTTTACTTTTAGCATATTACTTTTGTTTAGACATGTGTTTACTTTCAGCATATTACTTTTGTTTTTATCTCGGCATATGTTAGAGTTTAGGTTGCGTAACCTCGTCTCCGTTAAGAGTGCTTATTTATAAATATCTTTGGAATAGCATATTCATAAACAAGCGATCTCGAATTGTCCACATTTTTGGGCGGTTTGAGGATATATGGTTCGAGCAAGTTCTGAGCTATGTTGTACAACCGAGTTGATTTGGCGAGTTTCCTTGGTGTTCTCCGGATACACCCCTCTTGACTGTTGTCGAGGCGTGTATCACGGAGAGCGGCGAAGATCTTGAAATTTTCTGAGAGTTATACAACGACAGAAACTCGAACCACATATCCTCGAATAGGATAGGACCAAACCTATTTAGAGATTAGGGGTTATCGTTGAGTGCGTATTTAGTTGGTCAGCAGATATTGCATGTTATGTAAACACTAACTTGACCTTCTTATGTTGCTATTCTTGCAAGTATCGAAAACCGACCTATTGTTCCCATTGTCTTGCAAGTATTATTGCCATTGCATTAGTACATTAATGCTCAAATTCTCTGTTGATGTTGTGAAATCTGAAACTTGTTGGTAGAAGTAAACATCTGCTAGTGCTAAATTCACTTGTCATATGGAATGGGCTTTTGTTTTTTTATCTGAGCATAGGTTAGAGTTTAAGTTGCGTAACCCACATGTATCCGTTTGAATTTAGAGATTAGGAGTTATCATTCGAACTTATTTAGTTGGTCAATAGATAGACTTTTGTTCAGAACAATTGCATACTATGAATTATCTGTTGATCCTTTACAAGATTTATTGTCAAGTGCATATAGTAGCTTCAAATTGCTTTCTCTCATGTCACATATGACCTTATCGAGATAAGAAAACTCAAAATGTCGCAACTAGAGGCGTCGGCTCGTCACGAAGAGTAGAAGGTCTTCTTGAGGGGCGAGCTTGGTTCCAATTACTAAAGGGCGAGTAAGGTGAGGAAGACCGAGGACCAAACAAAGGGCTATAGGGAGAAGCAGCCGTAGGTTCTCGCTTCAATGCCCGAAGTGCACGGGCCCTCCTAAGTACATGGGGCGATACGGTCATTTCTTGGCCAATTGGTGAGGGAGAGTGCCCATAACAATTAAGGATTGGAGAAAGGAAGTCAATTGTGAAAGCGGAAGAATCGGTTGTGGGGCGAGGTTAAGGGTAAATGGATTATAGAGGAAGAAGATGAACCCATGAGGCAGTGCGCCTTGAAGAGGATGGGTGTGGCCTTGAGGCACTTCAAGGCCCTTATGCCTGCAAATGCGTCTTTGAAAGGCCGTACACCATTTGAGAGGTATCCATTTGTGACCCACGATGTTTGGGCGGAGTTCACGAGGATGAAGAATGCGCTTGCGCGAGAGCGGTGAGAGAGAACACCGCTGTCGGAGGCATAACACGCACCCGCACCACCTCGATGCAGTGCTATGAGGGAAGAAAGGCGAGTGGGCGCGACTAGCGAGAGTCGCGCTCACTCAGGGACGGTGATGCCTTACTCCCACATATCGAGGCAGACGCATAGCTGGGTGATAGCGAGGACAAAAACCCTGACAGGCAGCTTGTAGTTGCAAACCACGCTACCGCTCAAGTCGTCTCTACCATCGTAAGACATCTAACTTAGTACAATACAATTGACCCAACTTGTTGTATTTCAAATCTAATTCGTGCTAAGCTTATTACGGGAAGAGGTAAGCGGTGAAAAGAACAGGGGACCTTCTGAGCCAAGGGTCGAAGGACATCTGTCGTCTGCGATCGGGAAGTCCGACCATAAGGCGGTGCTTGCCGTGAGAGGCGGGACACGAAGAAGTCCTACTTTCAAGATGACGCTGCGAGTGCGTATCAAGGTCATGGCGACGCGTCTGCAGCGCCTCAACGCACTAAGGGAGCGGTGAGGGAGGAGATTAAGGAGGAGATGAGGGGAGATGATGCGCGTGAGGAGGAGATAAGAGGGAGATGATGGCGCGTGAGGAGGAGATAAGAGGGAGATGATGGCACGTGAGGATCGCTGAGGTCGAGATGATGGCAATGATTTCCCAGTCGAGCGGATGCCCTCGACTCTCATAGAAGTCTGTGCCCCGACCTAGCATTTGTGGTTCCAAAAATGATAAGACCGGTCCCGGTGAAGGTAATAATTAATTTTTCTGAGTTAAAGCTACAGTGTAACTCCGCAATGTTTTTCCTCAAGTTGTACACTTCTTGCAGTGCTGCGAAGTGCCACTCACCATCATGACGGAGGATGGATTTCCGTCGAGGTTGCTGCAGGGTTGCATTTCCATGCAGAGACCAACATTGTGCATGGTCGACTGTGGGGAAGGGTTACATGAGGTGCGGTGGACTCGTCCACGAAGACTTCTTATCACATGTGCTCGATTTCCCCCACGAAGATATCACCACTCTCGGGCAAGCACGCATATCGTTCATCAAGTGGCCCACGACGGGTGTCGTCTTGGTCAAGGTAAAAAGTCCCTCCACGTCTTCTCTACCATTCGATTACTACTCTGATGAGATTAAATATATCGTGCCGTAGGTTCCTCCTGCTTTGCTCCAGCTCCTGCTTTGCTCCTGCTCCTGCGCTGATCCTGCTCTGCTCCTCACTTTGCTCTGCTCCTGCTCCTGCGCTTGCGCCTCCTCCTGCTCCCACTGCTCCAACGCGGTGATGACCTGAGTCTTGAACTGGCGTGTAAAAGGACAAACACGACACCGTAGAACCACGAAGGCCTCCGAGACTCCTTCCGCCAAGAGGGCAAAGGCGCCAGAGGCCAGCGCCCTTAAGGTACACGAAAAGCCCATTGCCCTATCTCGGAGACTCCTTGACCCGAAAGAAAAAAGTCGGCATAGGCCACGAGCACCTGTATGATTATAAGGCCTACGAGCATGGAAAGCCCTGATTGCATCGCCTTTGAATGATCTAGGCGGTGGACTCGCATCCTCCATGGGCGGTACCTTGATAAGGTGAAGGGGAAGGCGTCGAGTCGACTTCAGCGTGAAGTATAAAATGGTACATTTTCACCGTGGCGAATGGAACATTCCCGTCGATTTTGAGATCTATTCCGTGTGTACCAAATGAAAGCCGTCGATATCTCTACTTTACGATCATGGATGATTGTGAGTATCACACCATATAGCTTGCGCTCATGACTTTTATAGGATTTTGCATTATGTTTACTCACATTCAACACGAGTTGCAGGATAATGAGACAACGAGCGTGGCGCATCTACGAAGTTGGGTTTGTCGACCCGAGCTTGTGTCTGCGACCATGGCTAGGCTTCAACCGGTGTTAGTTGCTAGCTACATCAAGGGGGTATTGCATCTTTGAGTCGAATAAGGACTTCATTGTATTGCCGTACCACGAGTAAGTAGTACTTTTCGATTCAATTACTTATGCGCACTTAAAACCGTATGTGAACTTATTTCCTTGCACTACATTTTATTTAATAAGCAACCATTGGGTTCTACTCGTCCTCGTTAAAGTGAAAACACGATCTACACATTTAACTCGATCGAGAAGAGACCGATGGCATCTGCGATCAAGCCTCCTTTGAGTAAGCACATTATTGTAACCTAACACATCGAGGAATTTAACTACGTTTATTTTTTGACTCAATGGTGCTCTCCAATGTATGTAGGGGTTTCTCGGACTATGTTGATGAAGGAGGGCATACTGACGACAAAAGGGCAAGACAACTGCGGTATAAGCGATTTAAGGTACAAGTGCCTAGCATATATATGATTAATTTTTTGACATCTAATCTTCGTGGGCTGAATTTCTTTTCTCTCTTCACGAGTGCCATCAACAGAGCAGCGGTGACCATTGCGACTTCTATGTCATGCGATTACATGCTCATCGTAATTGGCAACTCATAACTTTTCCTCGGTATATGTACGTGCATAATAATATACTTAGCCTTTTACATAGAAATTTTGAAACTGAAATTAATAGTCATTTACATTTTGCGGAAGATCAATATCCCCGAGAAGAGTTTAGGCAGCAAAGCACTCAACAATTTCTGAGACCACTTATACCGTGGTAGTCTGGTTAGAAGTTATATCGAGAGGATGGCGAGGTTTAGAGATCTGAAGCATCCTACTAGTCCATATGTAAACAATATTAATAATATATGTCAATGTGATATGTATCAGAGGAAGTCCATGTACTGATTGTCAAGCATGCTTGTGTTGTATATTGTGAACAACTATGATATATATGTGTTGTAATTAAAGCGTTTCTGTTTTGTGAATGTCATATATGCATCCTGTGTTCTGTATTGCGAATGTGATGATATATATTGTGCATCTTGTTTTAATCTGTGCTTTTTGGAGAATTTGCAAAATGGCACACCCAATGGGTCATCGAATCGGTTCTTTAAGGGAAGTGATTGTGATGACCCCTCATCGAATCGGTTCTTTAAGGAAGTGATTACGATGATGCCCTCATCGAATCAGTTCTTTAAGGAAGTGATTACGATGAGCCCTCATCGAATCGGTTCTTTAAGAAAAGTGATTACGATGACCACATCATCGAATCGGTTCTTTAAGAAAAGTGATTACGATGACACCTCATCGAGAATCGGTTCTTTTGTGGAACCGATTACGATGAAATGTCATCGAATCACTTTTCTAAAGAAATTCGGCGATGGGTCATCGAATCACTTCCTTAAAGAACCGATTTGATAAAGTCATCACAATCACTTCCTTAAAAGAACCGATTACGATGGCGTTTTATCACGATCGGGTCAAAATCGATTCTGATAGCTCCACCTCATCACTATCTAAAGACATCGTATCGCCACTAGAACCGATTCTAATGCTAAAAAAGAACCGATTCTGGTGTGCCGTTTTGTAGTAGTGGTGTTCGATGCAGGATATTGTGGTTGGAGCAGCTTGTACTAACTTGAGACATCAACTTGATGTATCATATCCTGTCACCAATGGGATTGTTTAAAATTGGGACAATATGGGCCATATATGGGATCATGCATTTTACTGAATGAGTGAAGGTATATACTGTCTTGATACTTTGATATGCTTTCTTTGTAATGTCATTCCGTTCTTTTACAAGTTACAATTTATCAATATCCTCAATTGTATTTTAAGCACATTAGCTCTAGGTCACCATGAAGAAATGGGTATGTCTCCTATAGTATAGAAGAGGCTCGATTATTGGTTCCTACTTCTCGCATATTGTAGGATAGATTTCAATTGCATTCTTTTACTTTTTTCTTATGTTCAATTAACCAAAAAGTCCTAAGTGAATGGATTTTCTTTGTGAGTATTTGGGAGTGTGGATCCTCCTTGAAATGCTTTCTGTTTCTATTGTTTTTAGAAGGTTGTAAATCATGACTAATCCTTATGATAAACTTTACGGGAAAAATGATGATTTCCATTAATATACTTACAATACGTCGAATCTTTTATCGGTGGTGTTGGTTGGATTAAAGATAACATGGCCGTGTGATGGGCTCTAACAATGTATTATCTTTGCTCTTTAGTATGTTCTAGGAGAAGACTGACATTACATTTTTATTTAATTAATTGGATTGAGTGCGTGCTTGTGTGGCATTGGAAGTGATGTAGTTACCGATCACTAGAAGTGAAGGAGTGTAAGAAGACATGTTATGGGCTTACGGTTTCCCTAATTTAGTCTGATCCTATTAGTTGTACCTTGTGACTAACTATGTTCTTGTCACTCCAGGTTATGCAATTTCTCGAAGCACAGGAGTATAGCATGTGAGCATGAGTGATTCTACGTATATTTCACATATGCATTCTATTTTTGTTTGCTACTAATCATAGCAGGTTATGAGTACAAGTAACTTCTATTTTATGGAAGTAATGATTCGGAGGAGTATCTCATTTGGGAAGAACAAATGAAAAGGTGTTCAAATTTTAGAAGCTTCCCAAAGCCAAAGAGGTTATGCGTACCACTATTGAGTTTGAGGGCTATGCTTATAGTTGGTAACAACAATTTTTTGAGAAAAGCCTCATTACATCTTGGTCGGATTTAGATGATCATGAGAAAAGAGTTTGTGCCAAGCTATTATGAGAAAAAACTACTTTGCCACTTGGAGAGCATTACACAAGGGAGCAAACTAGTCTAAGATTATTATGTTGAGTTGAAATGTGCAGTGCGACGCGCTAGTATCACTAGTGCATTAAAAGAGAAGGCATACTTCAAGAAATGTTTGAATTTTGATATTGCTAGTGATATTCAACATAAATATTTTAGTAGCATGCTTGATCTTGTAGATTGTGCTATTGAGGAGGAAAGAAAACTTAAGAAGCATTGTATACCTAGGTTTAATCTTAGGGCTCCAATTCATGAGAGCCACATAGCCAAGATAAGTAATGGTGTTAAAAAGAGTGAGCTATATGTTCCCACCATATGTTAGATTGCTAACATCGAAACCAAAAGTGTGAGAGATACACCAGAAAAGAAATGAGAGAAGAAGATGAAAACAAAAGTGAGCATATTTTTTACACTAACAACTTACTTTCTACTTCTAATATTGTTTATCACATTATACAAGTTAACCAAGGAAATGGGGATTTGCACCATAAACAATCTGCATTGTTTGAGGAGACTGATGAGAACATAACCATAGTAAGAGAAGAAACGTTTGTTGCTCTGTGGTTAAATCATGAAGAAACGCTATCTACAACACCTACATCAACTGAGGAGTACGTTGAAGGTAACAACAAAGTTGTTGAATTGGTAGTACATCAAGAAAAGGTGAGTGAAAGTGGGAATTCTTGTGCCAAGTTAGAGATTCCATGTTCTAAATTTGATATGCATAATTTACATAATATGGAATTGATTACTCATAAAAAAGTTCTTACCAGAATATCCCTTGAATATTCTTTATGTTATACCATGTTTGATGAACCTTTAGAGCTATCTAGCGTGATTGAAGAAGTTTCTAAAATTGCATGCTTAAAATTGCTAGTTGGTTCTTATACCTACATATATAAATTAAATTTGATTGGAGATTATAGTTTAGACCACAAATTTCATGTTCATCAAATATGCATTACCTACGATAGGCTTGCTGAATTGAAATTGCATATTTTGTACAATCCATCTTTTGCAATGTTTATATAATCAAAGTAGCGCAGTTGAAGTATGGAAGGCGCTAAAATTTTTCTCACTCATATTAGAATGATTTGATGTATTGTTGTCCACTGCTAACTTGTATGCAGGCTTGAGGACGACTTTTGACAACAGCATGTGTTTTTAGCTGTTTTAGTCCTTCCTATAATTCCTACTTGTTTTCTGTCACTGATGGTTGACATGACAGATTTAGTCAACCCTCTACCCTCTAACTACCTGACGCAACAAACTTCTTCTACGTGCTTGTATTTTTCTTGCACTATCAGTAATAGCATCTAGAAGGTTTCTTTCGTTCTGGATCACCAAAGAGTACTTCAGAAAAGCATTTCAAACTTGCATAAAATGCCAAACTTGCATAAAATGCCGAAATGTGAGTGAGTGGTGGGATGGAGTCCTCAGGTAACAGCAAGCTTTTCTGGTTACTGTTTTCTCCCTCATCACAGACCTTTGTTCACTTCTTTGTTCACATTGCTACTGAGCTCAGTTGATGTTGCCAATTGGATAATCAAAGAAAGTGCTAGGCATTTGGTTATGAGGCACTTGCAGCTAAGTCTATGCCACCAATACATGCCACTCTAGCTCAAGTTCTTTTCCACAACTTCATTGCATCCCTTTGGTAAGGTCTTAATTTGTGTGTTACTAGTTGAAATTTGCTCTTGTTTTGGCTTGTGATAAGTACATAGCTACATAGTAGACTAGTAATACTTGATTCCTCTGGTTTGGATTCTGAGGCGTATTTTCTTTTTACATGTTTCCATCAATGCTTGTATTGTCAAGCGGTCTTGTTTAGTCGAAAGGTTTTGAAAAGCTTTACGATTACTTGCACGATAACTTGCCCAAAGATTATTCTGAATGCTAATCGGCCGATCTAATGGAATTTCATCTTTTATCACACCTAACAAAGCTGGAAAGCTTGATGGTCCACCCAGTATGACATGAATGTTGATCTAAATGCCTTGGTTTGTTTCTTCCTATTATTAGCACAGCGTAAATGTGTTACTTAAGTACTTGAGAATGATTTGAATATTGCCTCCTTACATTTTCCATCTTATCTTTGTAGGTCCTATCAATTGATGAATTCGGCTTGACAAATCTTGAATCTTTGTGATTACTTTACTATCATGCATTGCGAACAAAGTATGTTGGTCACATGAAGATTTGGTCACCAAACCGTGCGGCTCATGTTCGTTGCTTATCGCGCATTTTCCTCTCCTTTGGTTTCAAGTCATGAAAGTGGCAACCTCCATGTATTAGTAGGGCATACGAATAGATATATATGTCTATATCGTGGGAAGAGTAAATTTTGCACTCTAGTTATATTTTGGTATATGTCCATGTATGTGACATGCATGTGAGGAGAATCTTTGTACTTCTACTCTTTATATATTTTGGTGATGTTCACATATTGTACCAGCCTGTGGATGATTTGTGATAATGAAACTTTGGTACGTTGCTTCTCGAGGAATTATATGTTATGGTGTTTGGATTGTATGTTATGGGTGCTTGATATTATTATAAATTTGGCGAATATTTGTTAAGTGGATATATATTAAACTAATGCAATTGTTTTTCCAAGCGGTATTTCTATTATTTAGTAATCATTTTTTGACTTGCTTGAAATGCTAAATGCAAGCACACGTCTGACTTGGAATTTTGTTAAAGCGTACTCTTGCTTTTAAAATTGGAATATCCCAAGCGGTACTCTGCTTTTAAAACAGTTTTACAAGCGGTAGGACCGCTTTTAATGTATATACGCTTGGAATACTTTTCCAAGCGGTAGTATAAGCGATAGATATTAGAATTCCAAGCGGTCCTACTGCTTGGAATACTCTTATTCCAAACGGTTCTACCGCTTGCGAGGACGTGTCATCCTGTAGTGAATAGCGTTGACAATTTACCTAGAAACCAGAATGGCTATGATTCCATATGGATTATCGTTAATCATTTGATCAAGGTCGCTCATTTCATACCTATTAAGACTACGTATTCAGGAGACCGTTTGACAGAGCTGTATATAACAAGAATTGTGTGTTTACATGGTGTTCCCAAGAAGATAGTGTTAGACAGAGGTACCTAATTTACCTTGAGTTTTTGGAGTAAGTTGTATAAAGCCATGGGAACTCGCTTGAATTTTAGTACAGCGTATCATCCGCAGATAGATAGTCAGACCGAGAGAGTTAATCAGATCTTAGAAGGCATGTTGAGATCTTGTGCATTACCTTATGCTACTTCATAGGATAAAGGTCTACCATATGCGTAATTCAGTTACAATGGCAGTTATCAGGCAAATTTGCAAATGCCACCATTTGAAGCTTTATATGATTGTCCCTGTCGTACTCTGTTGAATTGGAATGAGAGTGTTTGGTGTTTGGACCTGATATTCTTAAGGAAGCTAAGGAACAAATTGCTAAGATTAGAGAAAGATTGAAAGTGACTTAGTCAAGACATATGAGTTATGTTGATAATTGTCGACGGGAGTTGAGTTTTGAGCCAAATGATTTCGTGTATCCTAAAATTACCCATCTTAAAGGAGTTAAAAGGTTTGAGCTAAAGGAAAGTTTGCACCAAGATATGTTGGTCTGTTCAAAACCATAGACCATCGAGGAAAGGTTGCTTATCAACTAGAGCTACCACAGTCATTGGCAGGAGTACATGATGTGTTCCATGTGTCACAGTTTAAGAAATATCTTCGAGTGGCAACAGAGTAGACACCGTTAGAAGCAATCGAGCTATAGGAAGATTTAACTTACAAAGAGCAGTCGATTAAGATTTTGAATGTGATGAAGCATAAGACCAAAAATAAGACAATTCATTTTTGCAGAGTTTAGTGGAGTAGTCAAGCAGAAAGTAAAGCTACACAGGAGTATGAGGAAGACTTGAAGGCAGAGTTTTCTAACTAATTTCTTAGTTAGCCCTAAATCTCGGAGTCGAGATTCTGTTAAGGGGCGAGGTTTGTAACATTCCAATTTTTGCTTATTTAGATTTAATATGTATTTTGTGAATTGTCTAAATATATTATATTTTTTACGGTTTTGTTTGAATTTATTAAATATTAAGTATTATGGTATTTTGTGAGAACTATTAAAATATTGTATAAGTATAAATAAAGTTTTATCAAAAATTTTATTTGTGTTCCTAAAGTCTGCAAATATTTTTCAGAATTTTTTGCGCTTTTTCTAAGATTTTTACTATTTTATTTGATTTAAATTATTTTTTAAAATTAATTAAAATCGAGAAAGTGATTTAAATTGGTTAAATAGTTTTGGGCTGAATAGTGGCAGGCTGGCCCACTTTATCCATGCGACCTGGCCTGGAGAGTTAAGTCGGCCGTAGCTGTTGATGTTGGAACAAGTGGTTAAGATCGAGTTAGGCGGTTGGAAACCCTAGTGGCTTATAACCATTGGATTGCGATCTTGTAGCTTGGATTGATTTTGCTGTATGCGAGCTCTGGATGATCTCAACCGTTTTCCTTGTGTAAGACCAGGATGGGGCCGCATCTTCATTTCATCCAACCGTTCATTGGGATGTGTGGCGAGCGCTCGATTATCGTCTCCGTATGGGACCCTGCTTCGTCGCCACGCTAACCTTGCCATAGAGTTCGTATCGAACACGCATCCTTGAGCCCTTATTTTATGTGTGGACCGTCTCCCGAGAATCGGCGTGACCTTGCGTAGTTTTCCATCGGTCAGATCTGCTCGAGGTGTCATCCTTGAAGAGGTTGAGCTCGCCGAAGATGCTAACCCTAGCCGCCGCTTTCTTTAGCCGAGATCTCCTCTTCCGTTGCAAGTTGGTGGGAACCAAGGCTATCGTTGAGTTCACCGAAGAGTGTTGTTCAAGATCTATGTGAAAATGAATCGGATCCATTGCTGCTATGCTAGTTGGTGTGTCATCTTCCCCGAGTCTGGTGTAGCACCATCGTCATCGTTGTAGAACTATTGTCATCATTCTACGAGGTACTAGAGCCGTCTGATCTCATGTCGACACACTAGATCAATCCACGTGTTACCTTTGTGCTACCATTGCATGCGCAAGCCATTGCCATCAAATCTGAGGTAAGGCTTTGGATGCATGCCACATGTCAAAATCGTGTTGTGCCACACATGCCGCTTGCATTAGCGCTCGTGTCACTGGATGATGTCAGCCCCTGCCACATGTCAGTCATCAGTTAGCATCCTTGTGGATCAAATCCACCTTGGATCCAAGGGGTCTTGTGAACTAGGTCTATAGACCCTTGACACGTGTCAAGCCATGATTGGTTGATTCGATGCTAACGCAATAATTTGAAATTTCTAGTATAAAAATAATTTGGTTAAATGATGATTTTCTGATTTTCTATATTTTCTTTATTTTCAAATCTTTCGAGAGTCCGTTCTTCCTTATACGAGCTTTGATTAAAGCAATTCAAATTTCTAAAAATTGTAAAATTGAGATCTATTTAATGGTTAATTTTATTTGATTTTTAGAGTTTTTTTCTCTCATTACGCGTAGAGATCAAAGTGCTCAGAACGTTTGTGGAGGAATTTTTAACTCAAGATCAAGGTCCAAAGCAAAAATAAGGGTTTTTCTAAGGCAAATTGTGCTTTCATCATATTGAACCTAGTTTATAAAATTTTTATATTAGTTTACTTTATACATGTTATTTTTATACTTATAACTATTTCAAAATAGTTCAGGATCAAGTTAATCAACCTAGTTGATCTATACCCTACCTTGTCATTTATATGCCATGATTAATTATCACCCTAGATTGGTTCATTACTAGTTGGTTAATATTAGTAATCAACACAGTTGGTTAAATCATGTTAGTATGCTTAGCTATGCCACATGAAATTCATGTATTTGGAATATCAAAAATTAATCTTTACTAATGAAATATGAAACTTATTTATGGAATTGGTGTGTCAGATGTTGTCACACAATGATGTTGAGTTGTAGTGACGAAGAGGTCAAGCAACGATCTGGACTTGTTGATAGCACTTGGTGCTTGGAATCAATTGGAGTGGTAATCATTTAGATTAGGGCAAGTGGCAAGGGATGGTGTGCCAAGGTGAGCCAAAAAGGGAGAGGGTATGTGAAAGTTTTGTCATAGTTATCTTAAGAACTTAACCTTACAAGCCTTTAACCTGAATCAAACATGCAACCACATGTCTACAATAGGATGAATCTAGCTAATTAATTTGCAATGTATTTGTCAACGATCGGGATCGCCTGACTGCAGAAGTGTATGGGGGTTGATGTGAATACAGGACCCGGAACTGGCTTTGCTCACCGAGGAGACGGACTCACCACTCCAATGGTCGGAGGAAAGAGAAAAAGAGGGAGACACCAAGAATTATACCGGTTCGAGCCCCAGAATAGGTAATAGCTCTACTCCAGTCTTGCCCAGAGGTTGAGAAATTCACTATGTTTGAGTACAAGGGATGCTCTTTAGCTTGAGCTAATGTAGTCTAAGTGTGTGTGTGTGTCGTGAAATGCAAGGCTTGAGTGTGTATTGCCCCTTGTGTTCGTCTTAAGGGGGTTTTATGCCCCTCCCGGCCATTACCAAAAACGGTTGGGAGAGATTCCCGGAAGAGTGGCTTCATACGCACTAAAGCTGGATCATAACCGCCCCGGAATTGTCAACCACCTCGAAGGTGATCAACTTGGTGCGGAAGTTGTTCGAGTCGCCGAAGGTGACGGGCAAGACCACTTGCCCGAGAGGGGTGGTCGAACTTCCCGGGACGATCCCGAAGAACGGAACCGCTATATTTTTGACTTGCGACCGGGGAATCTGCATCCGGTCGAGTGCGCTCGCTAGGGACAAGTTGAGAGAACTGCCCCCGTCGACCATGACCCACCCGACCATGGTATTGCTGATGGTCGGGGTCACGACCAGGGTAGTTTTGAGGTCCTTAAACATACCTTGGGGGGCATCCTCCCATGAAAAGGTAATTGTCGCCCCAACCCATTTGCAAGGTTGGTCGACGGGCCTCCTGGCGGTGGCTTGGTAGACGGTGCGCGCGGCATCCTTGAGCTCATGCTGGAACTGTTATGCCGATGAGCCGCCGAAAATGACGTCAATCCGGCGATCACCCTGTTGGAACTCCAGGTCGAGGTCGTCTAGATCCCCACCGGCATTGACCCTATCGGGTTGCTCATCTTCTTTCGGGAGCGTGGGCATCTCTCCACGCCCGTCATAGAAGGCGTCTAGCTTGTTCTGCTAGACCATGCAGTTTCATAGGTCGTGGCCTTGGGCCCTGTGAAATAGGCAGAACTTTTCGTCATCATACCTGGGTCACCCTTCAGCACCCTATGGTCGGGCGTCGATTCGCTGGGGCCCAAGCCGACGATTCCCCTACTGAGGTGGCACGACACCTGTTGAGGTCGTGGCCAGCCTCGTTGAGGTCGGGGCTCTTCCTGGACCGGTTCCCGTACCTCCATCACCTCACGCTGGCCGTTCGCTGCAACAACCACACGCAGCCGACCTCTACCATTCTTGCGATCCCTCTTCCGCTTCTTGGCAGTCGGGCTCATGTCACTGCTTTTGGCGTTAGATGGGCCGGCTTCTCCGGAATTGAGACTGAGCTTACCTTGGTTGTTGTCGCACTTCCAGCGAACCGCGTCGTCTGCGTTCGCATACCGTTCCGCCATGCGAAACAGCTTATTAACGTTGAGTCTCGTTGTGATCTCCAGGTCCTCGGTGAGACGTCGGTCACGGACACCAAACTTGAAGGCCTGGATCACAGCCTCGTTGGAGACGCTCGGGATCGAGTTCCTCGTGCGGATGAACCGCCGCACGAAGTCGCAGAGGAGCTCATTCTTTCCCTAGATAACGCGATCCAGTTCCTTTTCCCTTCTAGGCCGTTCATAACAGCTCTGAAAATTGGAACGGAGAGCACTTTGTATCTGGCACCACGATCGGAAGGAGGCAGGCTCCTGGATGAAGAGCTAGGTACGCGTAGTGCCATCCAACACGGTCAGGAGGTAATTGGCCATTACTGCCTCGTCTCCTCCAGCCGCCAAAATCACGGTCGAGTAGATCGAAAGGAACTCGTCGGGATTCGTTGTCTCGTCGAACTGCTCTATCAAGGCGGGCTTGAATCGGGCCGGCTAGCGTACCCGACGAAGGTCGTCAGAGTACGCTGAGCAGCCATAGGCCAGAACAGGACTATGTCGGGAAAGGTGGTCGCTGCTGCTGGATTTGGAGTCACGGTTGTCACGGCGGCTGGACCTATGACCACGCTGGTCATGACAGTGGGCGCGGGCATCACCCAGGAGATACCGCAGTCTCTCGTGAACCTTGCGATGCTTTGGCGAAATGTCTGGGGAAAGGCTCTCAGACATGCTGCCGTTCGAATAGGAGCTATTGTAGCTCCGTTGATGCCGAACATTGCCCGGGGTCATGTTCAGGGGACGGTGACGTGGAGGCGTCCGGGACGAATCCCGAGATCGCTGGTGCAAAGGTGATCGGCGAAGGCGCCGACGCCTGCGCGAGGAGCTGTCATCACTCGTCAGGGAGCGAGATCCAGAGTGCCGACTTCGGTGCTGCGAAGGTACGACTTTGACAGCGGCTTTGTCGAGTTCATCAGCGAGAGCTCGACCAAAAAGATTTGACTTCACCCGAGTGGAATCGGTCATAACCCGAGCGATAGCACGCAGGCGTTCGCCCGAGGGAGGAAGCTTGGACCACATGGAGGAAGTGCCGACCTTCCCACGTTCTTCCCACCGAAGAGTGGTTATGGCCTGATTGATAGTGACTTGAGCCATCTGACGAGCATCCTCGAGAGTCTTCGGGTCGCGGTTCTCCGCCTCCACGCTTGCGTCATGGCTGTCGGCCATGAAGACGAACTGTTCGCGCAGCGGCGGTGAAGGCGAAAACAGGGACGTGGAGCCGTCATGCTCGGGAACCACATCCAAACCTGAATTCGTCGAACGTCCTCCAGCGATGCGCGCCATGTCTCTGAAGTGTTGATGTTCCTCCGAATGAGTGAAGCTTTCAGGCCCCATGGTGGGCTCCAGCTGTCGACGATCGGGATCGCCTGACCGCAGAAGGTATGGGGGTTGATGTGAATGTAGAACCCGAAACTGGCTTTGCTCACCGAGGAGACGGACTCACCACTCCAATGGTCGGAGGAAAGAGGAAAAGTGGGAGTGTCGGGACCCTAATTCACCAATTCGAACCCACTGTGTTTTTACCGCACTAGTCCCAGGATTAACGCTAGTGCACACAGCTTAACATCGGTAAGCATCACATCATACACAACGATAAGAATAATAAGACTTCATTTATTTAACATAACTAGTGTATGATCTTATGATCACTTACATTGTTCAGCCACATGGGCTAGACATGAGAATAAACTTAGACAAATGCAGCGAAAAGTAGCAAAAGACGTAGATGTCCCATCAGCACACCACAGGCGACTGACAAGGCTTGGCCTAGTGACTCGTGTCCACCTGAAAATCCTCCTCCAACTCGGGCGATGATTCCTCCACTGTTTGTTGGTTGTTAAGCAAGAGTGAGTACACCAACACGTACTCAACAAGTTGTGCACAGAATGCAATTCTACCATAGCTATATGCAAGGCTTATTCCAAAGGAATGGCTAAGTGGTATATTTGCAACTAAGCAGCATTTAAGAACACATACATTACATAGATTTGAAAAGACAGTAAAACAAATAATACCAGTAAATAGATTCAATGATTCTCAAATAAACCAAGTTTCCATCCTAATCCAGGTTCCATTATCCACATGGCATCCTGCCATCCCAACCATTTATCCATTTTAATTAACTACCCCTTGACTGTAATTCCCGAGCATTGCTCAATACCGTGAGCACGGCTATCCGAATAGTTTGTACACTCTGCAGAGGTTATGCACTTTACCCACATGATACAACCATGCACCACACAGGTGAACGATTATAACAAAGCCTTTACAATGCATCATCTTAACCCAGTACTACCCGCTGAGGTTTCAACACTGAAGGGTTACACCACCACAACAGGGCCCCCCTCTTGCGCCATGTGAGTTTCGTCCGTACACCCGGACTCACACCACCACGATAGTACTCAAGCTAAGACTTTGCAAATTAGTCAGCTAGGCTGCCCCATAACAAACATGTGGTTGCACGATTAACTCAGGTCAAAGACTCGCAAGGTTAAGTCCTTAGGATTGATTAACGCAAGACTTACACATACCCTCAGCCCATCGGGCCCACCCTGGCACACTTGCCCTTGCCACTTGTTTCAATCGAAGTGATTACCAACCCTGGTTGATTACCAAGCACCACGTGCTATACACAAATCAACATCGTTGCGTGACCTCCTCGCCACAACAACTCAATCTCATCGTGTTACCACACATGACACACAATTTCTCACCATTGTTCTATATTCCACTAGTCAAGATTATTAAATAGTGATTCATGAACATGTGATGACGTGGCATGGCTAAGCATTCTAATTCGATCTAACCATCCATATTGATTTCATTATTAACCAACTATAGTAAACCAACCTAGGGTGACAAGTGGATCATGGCATACAATTAGCAAGGTAGGGTGTAATTCAAAGGGTACATTAGCTAATCCCAAATTTAGGTTGAAATCATTTATACACATAAAATAACATGCAATAGAGTAAATCAAAATAGCAATTTTTCCTAACATGGGTTCAACATGATCAAAGCACAACTTGCCTTGGTTAAGCTCCTGGTCTTGGTCTAGAATTTGTTCTTGAGTTGCTTGCTCCTCCTCCAAAGCGTCACACAATTCAACGTCTACGCGAAACGAGAAGAAATAGCAAATAAACACCAAGAACAAATAGCAAATGAACTCAAAAATTCAAAAAAAACTACCATTAGATAGATCTCAATTTTACAAATTTTTAGAAATTTGAATCACCCAAATCGGAGTTCGTATGAGGGAGAACGAGTCCTCGGAAGATTCAAAAATCCAAAAATATCTAAAATTGAAAAATCAATAATATCCGAATTATTTTTGTAAAGAAAAATCCAAATTAATACGTCATGCTGACGTCAGCCCTGCGCTGAGTCAATGCGGCCGATACGTGGCAAGATCTAGACCGTTCAAAGCCAATCCAACGATCACTATTTAATCTACAACGTGGCTAAATGTCAATCACCGGATATAGATCTAACGGTGGATCATATCCCAGCCATATACTGTTGACCTAATCGACGTGGCGCATTCCTATCCGTACGATTTTAATCCAACGGCTGAACTTACCCGAGCTATGTACTGTTCGTCGAAGTGACGTGGCGAAATCCTGGCGGTCCAGCGACGATCCAACGGTGGAAATACTTCGAACCGGTCGATGGTGAGACGGCGGCTCGAGTTCACCGGAGCTGGGGATGAAGACCACCCCGACGGCGTTTCGGCGCTTCCCGGCGACGAAGAAGTAGCGGAACCGCTTCACCTTGATGCGACGAACTCGGAACTGGCTTTGGAGCGGCGGAAGAATCACCGGCGGTGACGAAAACTCCTCGGCAAGACTTGACAAACTCCGGCGACGGCTAGCGCGGGCTCCAAGGCTTCCCTACTGGCGGCGCAACAAGGAAAAGGCGCGGCTGAATCTGGCGAACTTCGGGCTGGGGTTCACGCCCTTAAATACCCCTCGGTGTGTGCGCAAACTAGGAAAGCTTGGTGACGGCGGCGAGTTCGACTCGGAGACGGCGGCGCTGAGTTCGAATCGGAGACGACAACTATCAGCCGTGCGATCTTGATCCAACGGCCCGGATAGAACGAGGGTTTCCGAATCGGTACCGTTTGATAAAGACCATCCGATGAAGATCTAACGGCTGTGATCGCTAGGGTTTCATTTAAATGACGCGGCTTAATATGGGCCTTCGGATCGCGATCCGACGGTGCATGATCTAATCCCTTCGACTGGCCGAGCTACTGGGCGGGGCCCAACACTGTTCACTCGAATTTCTCGGGATTTTTGATTTAAAATAATTAAGGAAAATAATTTGATTTATTTAAGATAGTAAAAATATCAGAAAAATTCCAAGAAAAATCTCAAAAATACTTTGAGATATTCTCGACTCAAATAAAATATTTTTGATAAAACTTTATATTATACTTTTCTTTTATAATTATTTCTTGATAAAAGGCAATATATTTTTAATTTAAAATAATTCAATTAAATCTCGGAAAATCCAAATAAATCCAAAAATTCACAAAAATCATAAATTGCAATAAAATAATATTAAATAAATAAAAATAAAAAATTTTGGGATGTTACAGGAGACACCAAGAATTATACTGGTTCGAGTCCCCAGAATGGGTAATAGCTCTACTCTAATCTTACCCAGAGGCTGAGAAATTCACTATGTTTGAGTACAAGGGATGCTCTCTAACTCGAGTTCATGTAGTCTGAGTGTGTGTGTGTCGTGAAATGCGAGGCTTGAGTGTGTATTGCCCCTGTGTTCGTCTCAGGGGGGTTTTATGCCTCTCCCGACTGTTACCAGAAACGGCCGGGAGAGATTCTCGGAAGAGTGGCTTCATGCGCACTAAAGCTGGATCATAACCGCCCCGGAATTGTCGCCCATGTCTGGCTTGACTCCATCATTTAAGGATTTTGGTAACCGTCGGTGTGAATGCTCGACCTAGATCCCTGAGCTTGACCCCCCCGGATGGAAGCTGGTTCCTTACCCCCCACCCCAGCTCGAGGTCGAGTGGGAGTCGCGTGGTCAACGACGCGGTCAAAGGCCTCATAGCTCGAGCTAGGGTTTGTTGACTGATCCGTTGACCAGGCAGGGGTTCTTCAGTCCCCGAAAGTATTGTAAGCTTGGTACTACTAGTGGTGGTATGCGGTTCGACCTTTTTATAAACTCTCATGGCGTAAGAGGAGGGGTTGATTAAATGATTTGATAAATCTATATAGCTTGTTATGGCTGATTAGATGATTTAATAAAGGCAAATTTTTACAAAAAAGATGGTGTACAATAAGATCAGAGAAAAAACAAATCTAAGTAGATTTACATAATCAAGATGATCAGCAATCGGCGATACGCAATTTTATTAATCGAAAACGAATTACAAAGATACTCTAAATTACAAAGACTACTCTTAATCTATAGAAAGTAAATAACAGTATGTGTGAGTTGTTTGATTGATTGTTGGATGATTCTTCGGTTCGCCTCTGATCCCTTTTATAGCGTATAGCTCGATCGTATCTTCTTCTATCCATCACAAATCATGAACCGTATCTACCTCCACCGATTTACAAGCAAAATTCCTTATCCAAACTGATGCAGTCCTGATATCCAAATTTAACTTGACCTGACATATCGGTTGTATATATCTTGCTAAATTGTGGTGCCAGCACTCTCTTAATTATTATTAGCCGTACGTGCAACCATCTCACAATCGTAACCAATAAAGTTATTAGTACGGCTACATCACATTGACTTTGTGTTAATTGCTCCTAGCTACCAATAATTAACCCGGTGAATCGAACCAAATTAGGCATGCAGGAAATTAGGCAAAAGCACCAGCTGACATACATAGCTGCTGATGTGAAGCGAAGAGATCACTGACACACACAAATGCAGTGGCATGCTCGTATGGATCGGAGAGCCCATCGGTTGAGTGTGTCACTTACAAGGCAACGAAGTACGGGTGCGGTAGCATATATGGGAATGGGACCCAGCCCACTAGTCGACCACTTGTAGGCTTCCCCGTGTTTCGATCTACCGACTGAAGGATCACTCCTGCAGCTCTGCGGCCCCCTCTCCTCTCTGGCGCCTTCGACGTCTCTCTTCGTCTATTAATGCCTCATTCCCCGGCTTCCCCCAGCTAGACAAAGCCTCTCCAAGATGAAGGTCAGTGCATTCCTTTAGCTTGCTTGCTTGCTCTGATCTTGATGGTCTCATCAATCCCCCTTTTTTTGGGTTTGTTTATCGACTTTCAGTATGTATTCTTATACAGTGAACTGGTTTTTTCTTAGGCTTGCAATATTCTGTACTATTCGCAAGGAAATGGTTTTTTTAGGCTTGCAATTTCTTCTTTCCTCAATATGTATTTCTTATACAGTGATAACTTAATTGGTGATGGTTTTTGGATTGGATCAACGTCGATAGAGCCATTCTTGAGGCATTGTTCTTCTGTTATCTAATATCGCCATCCTTTTATGAATTTATTTTGGAATGTGTTTTCATGCATTACTATTTAAAAGTTGAACAAATATTAAAATATTAATAAATAGTGGATTATGATTACTTACCCTTTAGCACGCTTTAAGATTTTAGCAACTTGTATTAAGAGCGTGATGCATAGAAGCACTATTCATTTGTTATATATATGGAAGCGAAAAGGCCATGCCTGACCATGCATGGCCCTCCCCTAAAATATCGGTGGTTTTCCAACATCGTTTGCTACTAATGTTTGAACAAACTATTTGTTGGTTTGATATTATCAAAATAAAATATGTCATAATTATGCGTCTGAAATTAACTACCTACATACAAATGGCAATAGCATCACCCTCTCTTGTGATCTTCATGTATCAGCTCTTAGGTTGGATGCACCGAAAGCTACGGAGTAATAATGATGTGTTCAAAGAGTTCAACAACAGTGGAGGTACATCCAACTTTTCCTCTTCTTCCCCACTGACTTTTGGTGCAAGCATTTACATATCGATATGAAAAAAAAAGTCTTGTTATGTTGATCTTTCGGATATTAATCTCGTAGAAAAGCGGATTGGACTGCACGGTCCCCGATAAGAACTAGCATGCATTTTTTAAGAAAAACTGTTGCGAACTGTCACCGGCAAACAGGCTCGTGCAAAAGTACACTGCTGGTGGGGTCCACATGTCAACGAAATTCTCGTGGCGGTTTCATAAAACAATTTAGTCGTACACACACATACAAAGCACATAAAAAACTTTTGTTTAACAGCGTATTTGAACAGTATGGACCCACGGAAATCCATGCACGTTTGCAGTGCTGCTCTTGGTCACATTGGTGTTTGGACATGGCACATGCCACTCCTGTCCAGGTTAAGGCTAGCTAGGCCAACTATTGAAGAGGAGATATTGACTTAATTGGTCCGATGCTAATTCCTTTGGTAAATATATCTCTTATAAATATAATTATAAAATTAGCTTTTTTTAACTGTAAAAATGTCGACACATGATACGTGTCACCTGTGATGTCCATATACCATGGCAGGGCATGACAGAAAGGTGCTGAGCTCTCCTAGTGTGACATTAGGTCCTGCCAGCTAGGTAGCCAACCCCTGCTACACTCACCTTTTTCCTACCACGGTCGGCCATACTGTCGTGAGCGTAGCCTCCTTTCATAGTAGATAAGTTTAGTCGTTGGTGCTTCCACGGTGAGAAAGAAAATTATTTTTATAATTATATTCACATAAAGATCATATTTGCAAATAAACGTCTTGAGGCTAGAAAAGCCATGGCTTCATTGAAGAGCAAGTACCCTATCATTCTCTAGATAACATTTCTTTATACCAGCGTTGTCCCATATGTGATATATACCCTGCAAAAGATTTCAAGGGCATATATCTCTTCCTTTCATCAGACAGACAAAGGCCACATATGTCCGTAGATTTTTCAGAGCTGGAAATGGCTCACGACATTTGTTGACCTTTCTGCAACCGGAACGAGAGAGAGAGAGAGAGTATTTGTTTTGAACCGAATTTTTTCATATCTAAGGCGGATACAATATTTATAAATTTGATATACAAAATTGTCCAAAATTTTGTGATTACCTAAACTGAAAGATTTTTTTCTTACACTCACATATACAAATAATGTCTTTTGTATGGTGCCCTACTTCCAAAATATAACTTTCACTATTTATTTTCGAGAAATTTTACGGTACACTATACTGGTAATATACATAATGAGCAGTAGAAATCAGATCAAGCCATTGATTTCTTAATAGCATTTCTACTATTCTACTACCAGATGAAGTATAAATAAATTCTATTTAATATAATCCATTAGATCCAAATGAATGAACGGTTCATATTGCATCTAGTGTAATATAAAAGAGCTCTTATTTTTTTTATTAGAACATGTCTGTAACAAACAATTTATTAAAATTTAGTATTGTGTAAGGCAAATTTTCTGACAAATATATCGTTCATTTTTTTATGAAAATACTAAATTCTTATAAATATATTACGGTCAAAGTAAGACTATTTGACCGCTACACATACAAATTGGCGTGCGTTTTACTTTTACAACAAAGGGTCATAATTAGTGTCATCTCTACGAATATAAACACTAGATGGAATTTAAGGTATCTCATTCGCTAAAAGGAACCAGAAATTCCTATAGTAAAGCATAGAAAATAAAAAAAATCTAGAAATTCTATTATTAATTAAGGGAAAAATAGTAGGATGTACACCACTTATTTTACTTAAAAAAGATTATGACGGTGTAAACTATTTAGATATAGATATTACAGGTGTAATATCTGTACAATAAATACGACTACATTTTCCATAGGCGTTAGAGTTGAATAATAAATAGAATATTCGCAATACCTAGGTGATTTTGCATGAACAACTCTGCTAGCTTTTCAGAATAACAACTTTTATGGTGGCATGCTAGCTCCTTAAAAATTCCATTCAATTTGGTTTTGTTACTGCTGGCAAAAAATATATACTAATAATAATACTTTAAGTTTGCATGGAATCTCCAAATCCATAAATAAAAGTTGAAATAATTTAACAAATACATGGATCCTATTCTCCAATGCAGGTGGGGCCCGCAATTGCATCACCGGGCTGGCCTCACCTGACCCCGACACCTTCCTCGCCTCCGACACCGAATACATCGCCGACGACGCCTTCGCCACCACCCATCATTCGCCGCCGGTCACCGCCAGCGACCTCCTCACCTTCGGCGGCAGCAGCCTCCTCACCATCGGCACGCTAGGCATCGCCGCCGTCGCCATTCCTGGAGACACCAGTGATGGCAGTGTCGACGAAGCAGACGACGGCGTCGTCACGCCCACCTTCACCTTCCCCCCGCCGGAGGCCGTAGCCGTCGAGAAGGCGATCGCCGTGGTCGAGGCCATCGCGGAGAAGGACGACGACACCACCACGGAGGACGACCTCATGATGATGAGCACCGAGCTGGAGAAGGTCCTCGGGGGCAACGGTGCCAGCGACGTGGCATCGGCGCGGGTGAGCTTTGCCATGGGCGTGGACTGCCCACTGCAGGGCTTCCTGTTCGGCTCCCCGGTGATCAGCGACGCCGAGTCGCGGCCGGAGCAGCGGGAGGGCGGCGGCCGGCGCAGCTCGCTCGGCGAGCTGTTCATGCGCACACGCTTCGCCGAGGAGAAGACTGCCCTCGTCGCCGTCGCCGAGAGCGACGACGGCGGGGACGGAGCTGGCAACGGAGAGAGGGAGAAGGGGAAAGCAGGGAAAGGCGGCGGCGGCCACAAGATGATGAAGAAGAGGAAGGTGAAGGAGGGGAAAGGCGCCGGTGGCGACGGAGTGCCTGCCGGTGCGACGGTGTCTAAGAGCAAGTTTCAAAAGGTACCCTTCTTGTTCTTGTTTTCTTTTGCAAAATCATCTGTAAATGTTGACAATTCTTGAATTGATCTTTAGCTGTATACGTTTGTTTTACTTTGGCTAATTCTTTGACTTGCATTTTTTTGAAGCAAGAATTCTTTGACTTAATTTCATTCATTGATTAACTTGTCGTCAAATATACTACGTGGTAAGCTGTTGAATTTTGACGCTTGTATTGTCAATGACATATATAACCATTGCATTGTCATACTTTATACATGCTGTCATTTTTTATATTTCGCGTGCTGTAGATATATTTACTAGTAACTAATTGGAATTGTCATATGAAGTTAGTATAATTTATATTTATCATCAAGAGTTTAGAAAAAAGTAGTTGCATTTGCGAACAGAGGTACTATAATTTTTTATGTATTTGAGTTTATATATCTAGTTGAGAATATGAAATAAAAAGTTGAGTTTTGGGGATTATTCTATATATTTTTGCATCTAAGAACTCTGTCTCACAATCAAATTATCATATATCTTGACCGAGGTGGAAGATATGCGGTATTGAAGCCATTCCATGGAAATTAGGGGTGAAAAAGGAATAAGGCAATTTCACTTCATTATTTGTGGGCTTTCCCAGAAATGATTATAAATTTTCTTCTAAATGACTACTTTGGGCATCGTTCTTGGTGTTTTAGACTAAAATCAATCTTGAGATTCCGAGTTGATAATCACCTCATTACATATTTCTTAGCCGGTAATTTTCCACTTCAGGCTTCAGCACAAAAGGATTTTTTTTTGTAATGGTCCAAAAGTTCTTCAATGTTTGCTTATTAATTCAATTACCAAGGTAAGTTCAACGTACTGATCACAGATGACCGTGCGATTACTGACCGGAAGACACCACAATTGAAGCCAATCCATTGCACATGCGTGTCCTACTCCGTTATTAGTATAAACGCACATGCTGAGTTTAAAACTGTCATATCATAATTGATTGTCTTTTAAATGAATAGTCGATTCGAGTTATATCTGCACATCAACTTGGTGTCAAGTTGTTGTTAAAAGTGGGGGCATTGAGTTGACACGGCGATTTGTTTGCGATCTCCTGTCTAATGTTATCGACATGTATCCTTCCTTACAGATCATTCCATTTGTCATTTTATCCTTAGCCTAGAACTAGGATGCTTGACTTTTACATCCTTCTAGACAATTATGCTTTTCTTTACCTTTTTCTAATTTCTTGATAGGATGCTTTAGATTTTTCTGAAAAGTATATGAATAAGTAACTTCAGAAAACACTTGTCATATCATATCCCATACACACAATGTGATACTGATTAAAACAGTGATGATCAACTATTCTTTATAAAATACAATGATAAACTCAATTTTGTGAAGCGATCAGCATCTGACAGAGTTCTGAAAGGAAGAAACATTTGCTCATTGCAGATCCTTCAAATCTTCCACAGGAAAGTCTACCCTGAGAGCACAATCCTAATGAGGGAACTGACCAAGAAGAACCGCAAGCGCGGCGCCCCTGACAACCACCGCAACGGTGGCGGTGCCGCTACCGGAGACGCTGACGAGCCACTAGCCTCCGCGAAGCTCCGGTGCCGGAAGGCCCAGCGCATGCCTAGCTTCGGCTGCTGCACCAACCGCGCCTTCAGTACCTCTCCCGACAATGGCGAGCTGAGCGGGAACAAGAGCGGCCACTGGGTCAAGACCGATGCAGACTGTGAGTGAATGCGTGCTACTGTCCATCAATCTTTCAATCACAATTCACAATACAGTAATCCATCACTAAATGCAGTCTCGACAATGATATGTTCTATACTATTTTTTGAGAATCTTCAAGTTTCAAGAGCTAACTGTCAATCAGTTACTGTATGATGATGCACACTGCATTGTAATTACACTGAACTTGTCTTTTCTCAATGGATGCAGATTTGGTGCTAGAATTATAGGGCGAAGGAAGACAAACAGAAGTCAGAAGCTGTTGGTTTGATCATGAATTAAGCATAGTGAGTATACTATATATATTGTGTGCTTGCTGTTTCAATCCTTATCTGTTTGGTACCTGAATGAGTTGAATGTGTCACTACATAAAGGGGGAAAGGACTGTGAAATCAATCAGGTGTGTGATGGTACATGGCTCTGTGAATGTATGACAGAGATCAGAACTTAAATATATTGTTTGCTTCTTGATGTGATTGGTGTTTTATGAACCTAGCTGATGGCATTGTGTGGGTGCACACTGGGGGCTTGGCCCCCCTAATCATGCTCTCTTGAACTCTTGTAGGTGGCTTGCTTGCATAAAGGATGATCCAGTGACAGTGATGGTCCTAACTACATGGCACTAGTGTCCTCATTAGCTTGCCCTTTACTAGGAATCATTCTTGTGGCTCTGTTTAGGAGCTGTTACACACCACTTTGCCTCTTGCATGTGTGTGCATGATGGAGTGGTCAGGGAGTTCATCAGATCCAGTGTTCACTGAGACGTGTGCCAATGTCGGAATGGCATCTAGTTCTTGGCGCAGTGAAGGCTAAGGCTAGAGCATTGAAGATTCTAGTAGTTTGGACAGGACTAAATCTTAGTTTGTTCATGAATCGATCTTGTGCAGAAACTATTTTAGGTAAGTACAGTTGATTAGCATGAGACCTAGCACAGGCCTACTTTGGCAGGTTACACTTTGGCCTCATGTTTATGAGTATCCTGCCCAAACTTCAAATGAAGAACTTGGGTGATTACTCACTTTGGTTAGGTGAAAATTATCACAGTAGTTTGCAAATGTGAACTAATACAGTAATAAACGAACTTACATAGATTTTTACTGAAGTTTACAAATGGGACCTTCAATTTAAAATTTATTAATAAAGTGCGCCATATGAAAATACTCAACTCAGTAGTTTGTGATCTAGGAGTCGGCACGATCATAAAACGCTTACCACAAAATTAATTGGCTGTAGTATCTTTCTTTTTTTTTCCATATATTAGAAGCTGGTCAGAGCAATTACCTATAAATTGTAGATCAACACCCATAATACTATTAAATTTAACTTTGAAAAATAATCATAAACAAGACACAGTTGGGCTTGAAACTTCAAAGTCTACTAAGATGACCACGGATCTCACAACTTAGACTATCAATTCATGCAATTGGCTAGAGACACCTCCTATTTGCAGTAATTCTTAGGAATTACTAGTCTGTTCCGACGGTTAGAATTTTCCGAACACTGTTGGGTGTTTTAGACGTTCGTCGTCTCGATCAAACGGTTCAAACGACTAGAGATTGTTTAAGTTGTAGTTCCACTTCTAATTGCATAGGATCCCTTTGCTGGCTGGAGGCTACACTAGTTTGGTGTTTAAGCTATTCCTGATGATCAGCTCGTGCTAGGAGAGTCGCAGCACTCCAAACGAGACCCAAAAGATGAAAGAGATCTTGTGGGAAGAGAACCCTGTTCGTCCTTGCTTGAGTACGTAACACATCTGTGGTGGCAAGCAGCTATCTAGATCGTACCACCATGGCGACTCGGTTTAGTCCCCCCTATTTTAATTACCAATCACTAGTAGTGGTGATAATAATTAGCTCTGGTTGCCTTAGACTAAAGGCAAAGGTATTGCTTGGTTTGTGTCGACGAAGTAGAGGTGGCCGTCTCGTGGCGCGTGGGTCGATACGGCACGAGTCTATCAAGCCGTATGTCTAAACTGTGACATAACGTTATGGACCAGCCTATCCATCGTGTCGGTTGGCTTATCTTCGGTGAAGCTAGGCACGGTCTATTTGCAATTTGTAAGATCGACCCATTTGCAATATTGCGATGAAAGGAAAAGAGCTGGAGACACACGAAGCTGAGGCAGTAGATACAAATATTGAGTTGTGCCAATGAATTAGCTCTATCATTCATTTCTCTCGGAACATGTTTGATGGAAAATGACGTAAATGAGCTGATAGACTTGAGGCATTGTTCTAAATATTTTGATAGTATCTCGTCATTGCACCGAAATTCTCCCTTAATCTGTTGCACGACCAACAATGAATCGCCATAAGCCTCTACATCGCCTATTCCAATGCTTTCCAATAGTTGAAGCCCCTTGAGTAGCGCCTCATATTCCGCCTGGTTATTGGAGCATCGGCTATTGAGCCAATATGCGAACTCGAAGTTGTGCCCTTCAGTGAAACTATTACTATACCGATACCATCACCTTCTCGATACACAGATCCATCAAAATACAAATGCCAGGGAACAACGGTGACTAGCCCGGCCGTGGTATCACATCTTGTAATAAAATCGGCCACTACTTACCCTTTGACGGCTTTAGTCGATTCAAACATTAGATCGAACTCGGTCAAGGCATACGCCCATTTACCGAGTCGTCCGCGTAAAATCAGCGCAGATAACATATACTTGATGATATCGGTCCTACACACTATGGTGCAAGTCGATGTCAAGATATAATGCCTCAACTTCGTGCAAGCGAAATACAGAGATAGACATAATATCTCCACAAAAGGGTACCTAATTTCAGTATCTAGAAGTCATTGACTTAAATAGAATATCACTCGTTCCTTACCATCGATTTCCTATGCCAGAACTACTCCAATGGTTTCTTCTTCAGTCGATACGTACAATTTGAATAGGACTCCTTTCCTAGGTGCGGCCAGAATTGGAGGTTTTGTTAGGTACTCTTTAATGTCATCGAAAGCCTTTTGCTGATCGGCTCCCCAAACGAACTTCTGATTTCCTTTAATTTTAACAATGGAGTAAAAGCTCAAATTCGACCAGATAAGTTTGAAATAAATCGTCACAAGTAATTGATCTTGCCGATCAGTTTCTGAAGCTCGTTCTTGCACGTTGGCGGTTTTGTATTGGCTATAGCCTTAACCCTCTCTTGGTTCACCTCGATCCCTCTTTCGTGTACCATAAACTCGAGGAATTGACCAGCCGATACACCAAACACGCACTTGAGGGGATTCATCTTTAGTCCATGTGCCCTTGTATTCTGGAGCACATTTTCCAAATCGGCCAAATGCTGCAAATCATTCTTGGATTTAACCACCACATCATCAATATAGATCTCGACAATATGGCCGATCAAGTTGTGGAAAATTAAGTTCATAGTGTGTTGATGAGTAGCACCAGCATTTTTGAAGCCGAACGTCATAACCGTCCATTCATATAACCCCAAAGCACTAGGGCATCTAAAGGCAGTTTTGGACACATCGGCTTCCGCCATGAATATTTGATTATAGGGTTAATTGGATATATGCCACTGCAGGAACCGGTTATTCGAGATTTGCCATCGTTCCTTTGCTTTTTCGATATATGCCATTACGAAACCGTGCTTATTTGAAATATGCCACCGCTCGCGACACATGTCCCGTCCGGTCAAACCGAGCACAATTCGGACGATTTTGCCCCCCCCCCCGCATCAAAGTCTTGTCAAAATTTTGTAGAAATCTTCAAAGAAGATCTGAAGCTAAGATTTTTACCTTGGTGACCCGAGATCCTCATCTACCTCTGGTAAAAATATAAAAAATTAAAACTTACATTTGAAACTTTTGGAAATTCAAAAATAGAAAACAAATAAAGTTCAAAATAGGAAAATAGCAATGTCGAATTTTTAAAATTTAAATATAAAAGATAAAATTTTCAAAACTTTATGTAAGATTAATAATACTATTTCAGATCTTGATAAAAAATTTTATAAAATATTAATACCATTTTAGCCTTAAATTAAATATAGAAATTCAAGTCCGGAGGGCAAAATCGTCAAGTGGCTAAGTCTCGACTCGGTTTGACCGGACGGGACACGTGTCGCGATGCGGTGGCATATTTCGAATAAGCACAGCCAGAATGGCATATATCGAAAAAGCAAAGGAACGATGGCAAATCTCGAATAACCGGTTCCTACAGTGGCATATATCCAATTAACCCTTGATTATACCCGGCATTTCCATCTAGAAAACTAATAATCTTATTACCCGATGCAGCATCGATAAGCATATCAGCTATCGGTATCGGATACTCGTCTTTTGGTGTAGCTTTATTTAGATCCCTAAAGTCCACACATACCCGGAGCTTACCATTCTTTTTCATAACGGGAACGATGTTAGAAACCCACTCAGCGTATTGACAAGGCCTGATAAACTTGGCCTCTAACAACCATTCTATTTCTTCTTTAATGACATTGTACAAGGCCGGATTAAAGGGCCATGGGTATTGCTTAAACGGCCGATATCCTGGCCTTATGGGTAGGCGATGTTTAACTAGTTATCGACTTAACCCAGGCATCTTACAATATTCCCAAGCAAAATAATCTCTATACTTTCTCAGTATCTCAACCAACTTTGCCTTATATTTTACATCTAACTTCGCACTTACAAAAGTTAGTCTTTTCCTGTCGCCTTCTCCTATATCGACTTCCTCGAGAAAATCGGCAGAAGTAAAACCTTAACCTAACTTTTCCTCCTAAAACTCTTCAATGGCTTCACAACAATTTGTTACCCGCCGATAGCTTTGCACTTTGTCCTGTAGACCCTTCACTATTTCTGACCCCATCTCCGTAAGACTTCATTTGCCCGATCAAACGTGCCTGGCTTGACACTGATCAGCATTAGACCTGATTTACCAATACAGATAAAATCGCAGTCATCCAAGGTTTTACCTGAAATGCACTTGGCTTCCTCATGTGGCCAATTCACATCAGAATTAGCCATTGCTACATGAGCCGATGTGTCGGATGGCACTACTTCAACCTCATCTCCGTTCCATTGCACGAGCAGCTGATGCATGATTGATGGTATGCAACAGTTGGTGTGTATCCAGTCTCGCCCATGGAGCACACTGTAATTCCCCTTAGCCTCGATGACAAAGAATGCAGTCGGCAACGTCTTGTTGTCGACAGTCAATTCTGTCGCCATCACTCCCTTTACTTCAGTGGGATCGCCCGTGAAGTCATTTAAAACTATATTCGTTTTAATCAAGTCTTCATCGGACTTACCCAATTTCTTGCAGGTGGTGAACGGCATCAGATTAACAGTAGCTCCTCCATCCACCAGCATCCTTGATATCGGCTTGTCGTTTATGTGTCCTTTCAGATACAGAGGCTTCAAATGCCGATGAGCATCACGAGGCTTTTCAAAGACTGCGTCTTGTGCACCAAAACAAAGCCGGGCAAATGCTTCTTTAGCCGATTCAGTTTTAATTTTGAATTCAGCTGGTAACGTGAAAACCATATTGATGTCCATAGGGGGTGTCTCATCACGAATCATCGGTGACCCCAAATCATCTGAGGAATCTGACTCCTCATCGACTTGCTCCTTTCTTCTCCATTCTTGTATCACAGTTTTCATCGGCCGCAGCTCGTTGAACACTTGATTCCTCAATTTTTCTTATTCGGCTTCCCTCATCTCCTGAGTCCTTAAGCGCTGAAGTCGCCTGTGCTGGGATCGGCTGAGGCATGACGGGCACCATCTTGGTGTAGGCTCGATCGGCTCACGAATTTTCCTAACCAGATCGATATCTTCCTTAGCAGGTTCCGAAGGTTTGGCCTGATTCGGCATAGATAACCTCTCCTTGATCGACTTCTTATACTCTGGGCCAAGCCAATTATGTATCGGTCCAGACAGTCATTCCTTAGCTGATTGCCTTGGCCAATCCTTCTGGGGATAGTGCTCCATTGGACATGACCGTGGTGATGGTAATGCCACACCTCTCTCCCAGCAAAACTACCAAAAGGGGCATCTCCGATGGGCTCTCTCCAAATTGTCTAGCCAATACAAGTTAATTGGTTGGCGAGGACGTTGCCTTTGCCGATGGCTTATTCTCTCATATTTTTCAAGTAGCTAAGAGAACGTTGACTTAGGCCTGGGTGCTGGCTTTCGTGGTGGAGATCTTTCGGCCTTATATCATCGTTTGACTTGCAGCTCTCCCTTTGGTTTAATCGTCCTCGAGTTTGTGCCATCTTGATCGGCTTCTATCTGAAATGAGACGATCGTTATCTTTTGTGTCTCACTGCCGTTGGAACTGGACTGAACGTCGACCCGCCGGATCGGTTTAGGTTCTTCGTCCATGGGCTCCTTCCCTTTGCGCGAGCACCGGACCATGTTGATTGGAAAAGGATTGACATCCACTTGCATGGCCGGCTCCTTTGCAAACTTGAGCCAACCGTCTTCAATGGCCGACTGTATCTGTTGACGAAAAATATTGCAGTCATTAGTGTTATGCGAAGAAGAGTGATGCCACTTACAATATCGTAGTTTCTTGATCTCGTCGACTGATGGTATGACATGCCCTTCTGGCAGTTGTATCAATTTTTCTTGTAACAATAAATCAAATATGTGGTCACACTTTGACACATCAAAGACATATTTGATTTCCGACTTATTTTTCGTCGGCTTAAGCCATGAGCAGACAAGTAATTTTTTCGGACCTTTTACCCACTCGGCTATGTTTATATCCGCTTCATCATCTTCAGAGGCCTCGCTTGAGATAAAGTCGACCATGTTTACCTTGGCCTTTTCTTTGCTATTCCCATTTAGTCTAAATTTATCCTTGATTCCCTTGTTGTCAGAGTATCGGCTCTCCTGCGCCGATACACGATGAAACAGATGACTTAAATCAGAAAATTCATGCCTGGCAAATTTCTCCTTAAGCGGCGGAATCAACCCCTGGAATGCCAAATCGGCTAATTGGTCGTCAGGCGATGTAACATTGAAGTGTTGATTTCACACCTCCCTAAATCTTCTGATATAATCTGAAACTGACTCGTCGAACATCTGTCGGACAGAACTCAGATCCGAAATTCTAAGCTCAGGGCTGCCGGAGAAGAAATATTCATAGAATCGGCTTTCCAAATCATTCCAAAAGTGGACCGAATTCGGAGGCAGATTTGTGAACCAAGCAAATATAGTCCCCGACAAAGATAAAGGAAACAATAGATTTTGAACATAATTCAACAAAGAATACAGATTGAGTCATTACATGTTATTCATAAATGTTTGGAACAAATAAACTGGTCACATTTTTTCATTTTGTGTGTACAATTTAAAGGATTTTCATATTCCGATAAATATTCGTGGCCGTATTCATTTTTATTCGTATTTGCTCCGTATCTGTATTCAATATTATTCATATTTGTATCTAGGTTATCTGTACTCGTATCCATTCAGAGAAAAAATATAAAAATAAATATGACAGAACCATTATCCATCCGTATTCGATCCGCTTTTATCCCTACTGATGATTGTCCTACCAATCTGTGCCATGCATTGGCGGGCATCACCGAAACTTTCTGTAGTGTCATTGTTTTTCCTGCAAATACTCTGAGCTTGATCTCTCGACGGTAGTAACATTTTGGATCACAATCAATTGTGACAACTGACAATGCTACCATCTTTGCGGCCACACAGATTTTCACAAGGTAATTAAACAAGTCCAGTTATTTCCCGTGCAGCCCTGGATATATACGACATGAATTATCTGTTCTTCCGGGTCCTGGCGCCAACGCAGTATAGAACCAAAATAATTTGACTGGACATTCCTCCTCGAACTGTCGAACGCGCCACTGCTGCATGAACGGCTTTCTGCGTCTTGTAAGTTGTAATTAAGGCCGATCCGACAACGACGACGGGAGTGCATTTGGCCGCGCTCCGTGATCTCGCGAAACATCTGCAGCTGACCATGTGATTGATGGCAAAGGTATCTTGGACTTTGGAGGCAACCAGGCCGTGATCTTGGATTTTGGGATGAAGGTTAGCACGAATCTCGGGCCACTTTTGTGCCCTTGTGTCTGTCTGGTGTTGAATTCTATGGCAAGAGCTACACGACCCTCTTCGGTAAAAAGTGGCAAGTGGATATATATATATCCACTGACCAAGTTCTCTCAGAATGATAACTACCCTATCTAGTCTGAAAAGATTGCTTTTTTTTTAACCTAGCTTGGCTCCTGACGTAAAAATTGGAGCACTATCGAATATCTAAGGAGGTATTTGGGACAGCTCCAGTTCCACCAAAATCTGTGGAGTTGGTGGAGCAGGGTATTTCTAGCTTCAAAAATTTATGGAGCTGGAGCTGTGGGTACATTAGAAGTATTTAGGTAGATCATCTTGTTTACATTTTAGACTAAAAATATAAACTTAATTCACTTTGTTTTAGCCTATAAGTTTCAGCTCTGAGCTGGAACTGGGATCTGGAGCTCTGCCAAACAGGCACTAAATATGAGATATACGTACGTACAGAAAACTCAAAGATTATACCGTACTAGATCAATGCCCGTGCGTTGCTATGAAAAATAAAATTGGTAACGAAACATAAAGGTCAAGCAATAAAAAAAAATTGTGCTAATATATCAAACATCTATTTCTTCCGATTACAAAATTTTTTATGGTTTCTTCTCCGGTATAATTAAAACCAAATATATTATACGTAGCAATATATATTACCAATCTCAAAATCAATTAATCATTTTTATCTATTTTTGCAATTTATATTATCAGCTCGCAGTCCTCTTCCTCTCGCCATGCCCGCAGCGCGCGTTCCTCGGTGCTATTGACCTCGTCTTCGTCGCTTCGCTCGTCCTCGTCATCCACCGCCTTCGCAGGGGCGACACGGGAGCTTCCTTCGAACACGACGCGCTGCTGCCGAAGCCATCGCCATTCCAGACCACTGGCCGCTACGCGGTGCGCTCACGTTTTTCCTCCTGCCGAGCATGCCATGGCGCGCTGTGGAGTCTGCCTTCCTCGCCGCCCACTTCGTCACGCACGCCATGGCTGCGTGGTCAGTTGCCTCGGAGAAAGGGGCCACCGCCGCCACCCAGCCTTTGCACCTCCGAATCTTCTGGATCGCCACCGCCCTCAGTACCACGCTCTTCTCCGCTTCGGCGGTGGTCCACTGTGCCGACGGTTCGCTGCTCTTCGCAGATGACCCTCTCGCCTTTGCCGGCCTACTCGTCTCCATGCCTCTGGTGTACCTAACCATCACTGGCTTCACCGGCCATGACGCCGGAGCCCATGAAGGTGAACCAGAAAACACCAGCGCCGAGGCGCTTGCCACACCGTGCGCTGCCGTGTTGTTCATCTCTCTCGCGACATTTAGCTGGATCAACCCGTTTATCTCCAAGGGGTATGCCAATGACTCTCTCACCGCCAACGACGTCCCACCGGCTTCGCTGGGCAACCGCGCCGAAGCGTTGTACGCTTTGTTCACATCCAACTGGCTGGTACTGGGGTCATGGCATCCGGTGGGCGTCGCGCTATGGCTATCCTTCTGGCCGCAGATACTATTGACCGCGACGCTCGGCCTCCTGCACGTCACGGCCATGTACGTCGGTCCGTCACTTATTGATCAGTTCATCGAGTTCATTCAAAGTGGCGGCATGACATAGGAGATCTTGAATGAATTCTTTTGATTGACTTTGTGAAAACTGTACAGCATATATAAAGTACAGAAGGAATGATTGGCCAGCTATTAATTACCGGCAATAATCAGGGATTTTGCTATAATAATCAGCCATATTTAGAGAGATATGGCTGGCTGTAAATGAGGAAAGAATAATTAGCTATAATGACCTACCATTATTGGGGATATGGCGGGGGGGGGGGGGGAGCTAGGAAAATGCATCATTGCTACCAACTGCAAATTTATATTAGTAGAGATATACTCAAGTAATCATTTGAAAACTTCGAATATCACGGGCCCAGTTCTGTAGGATAAAATATACACGGAGGGGGTATCTTCATGCAAGGAAGGACTCAATCGTGTTCCCGTTACGAGAAAACCAACTCGAGTACGCCTGATATCTAATGTAGTTTGGATACGTTGTGGAGATCACATGACGATGGACTCCTCATCGACGATGATTCGGTATTCCAAACCCACTACAACTCGACCTGAGGCAAGACTACATTGACTCTATAAAGACGAGAGTAGGCATCCTGAGGGGGAGAGAGGAAGAGGAAGAGGAAGTAATTCTCATACTATAGCCATCCAGAACTAGATAAGCGAGAAAACCCTTCGAGCAAAGCATCTTTAGCTACCCCAAATTCAATCTTCTTTGTAATTAGAGCTAGGCATCCTGCTGCTTTGTACCCTGTTCGCCAATTCCATACATCATATATGCAGGAATAGGGTATTACTCCATTCGGAAGCCCGAACCTGTCTACATCGTGTGCCCCCGATTTCTTGCCTGACTCTGCTAAATTCGAAGGTACCCAAGTATAAGTTTATTGTCGATTTCTAACCTTCAACAGTTGGCGCGCTAGGTAGGGGGCCTTCAATTGTGTTTTGCATATCAGACATATCTCCGGTGCGTGTTCATAGTAGAGTTTTCGATGTCCATAAAGCCCTACCAGCCGGATCTGAGATCGCTTTTGAAACCATGCTATATCAATGGGGGTTGATTGAAAATCTTGAGCACATTGGCTTCATTGAGTCCCGCTCCGAGGACCCATGCCGAGAGGTGTGTTTCATAGACTTCGACCCTATGGAACCTAGCGTTATCAAGTACGTCAAGATAGAAAGTGATAGCGACAGCGATGGCTTCAGCCGTCAGGATAGTAGCCGAACGGATCGACAAGTGTTCACAGCCAGGGCCAACAATGGTACTACTGCTAGAAGTTCTCAAGAGAGGGATCTAGGGGGAAAAACCACAGACAATCAGGGACACTAAATCCCCCCATGCACGTCTTAAGATCCTGTAGCGGTGATAGTTGCAGTGCGAGCTACTGCAATTGTTGTTGCTCTCAACACTACAGATCAGTGAAGTGTAAGGCTAGAGCAGTGAAGGGTAAGGCTAGAGCATTGAAGATTCTAGTAGTTTGATTAGGACTAAATCTTAGTTTGTTCATGAATCTATCGTGTGCAGAAACTATTTTAGGTAAGTACAGTTGATTAACATGAGACCTAGCACAGGCCTACTTTGGCAGGTTACACTTTGGCCTCATGTTTATGAGTATCCTACCCAAACTTCAAATGAAGAACTTGGGTGATTACTCACTTTGGTTAGGTGAAAATTATCACAGTAGTTTGCAAATGTAAACTAATACAGTAATAAACGAACTTACATAGATTTTTACTAAAGTTTACAAATGGGACCTTCAATTTAAAATTTATTAATAAAGTGCGCCATATGAAAATAGTCAAGTCAGTAGTTCGTGATCGAGTCGGCACGATCATAAAACGCTTACCACAAAATTAATTGGCTGTAGTATCTTTCTTTTTTTCCATATATTAGAAGCTGGTCAGAGCATTTACCTATAAATTGTAGATCAACACCCATAATACTATTAAATTTAACTTTGAAAAATAATCATAAACAAGGCACATTTGGGCATGAAACTTGAAACAGTCTATCAATTCACGCAATTGGCTAGAGACACCTCGTACTTGCAGTTATTCTTAGGAATTACTAGTCTGTTCCGACGGTTTAGATTTTCCGAACACCATTGGGTGTTTTAGACATTCGTCGTCTTGATCAAACGGTTCAAACGACTAGAGACTGTTTAACTTGTAGTCCCACTTCTAATTACATTGGATCCCTTTGCTCGCTAGAGGCTACTCTGGTTTGGTGTTTAGGCTATTCCTGATGATCACCTCGTGCTAGGAGAGAGTCGCAGCACTCCAAACGAGACCCAAAAGATGAAAGAGATCTTGTGGGAAGAGAACCCTGTTCGTCCTTGCTTGAGTACGTAACACATCTATGGTGGCATGCAGCTATCTAGATCGTATCACCATGGCGACTCGGTTTAGTCCCCCCTATTTATTTACCAATCACTAGTAGTGGTGATAATAATTAGCTCTGGTTGCCTTGACTTAAGGTGAAGGTATTGCTTGGTTTGTGTCGACGAAGTAGAGGTGGCTGTCTCGCGGCGCGTGGGTCGATACGGCACGAGTCTATCAAGCCGTATGTCTAAACTGTGACATAACATTATAGTCCAGCCAATCCATCGTGTTGGTTGGCTCATCTTCGTCGAACCTAGGCACGGTCTATTTGCAATTTGCAATTCATGCCATATCTCAAGGATCGACCGAGCTGGAGACACACAGAGCTGAGGTAGTAGATACAAATATTGAGGGAAAAGAACTAAATTTTATTCAATCTTAAACATGTACAGAGTGACATTGTAGTGCTTTCGTGAGTACACGATCCCCCTCCCCAGCCCCCGCTGATCGTGTGCACGGCCTGTTATGGTCGTCTTCTTGGTCGCATGCCCTCTTGTGGCCCCTGCACTGGCCGCATGGGCTGCATCTTGCATGTGCCGTGTACCCCATGCAAGGCATGTCATGTCGTGTAGGGGTGAAAACAGGTTGGAAACAGACGGATATTTCTCTTCCTGTATTCTAACTCATATTTTTTCAGATTCGAAACTAGATACGGGTTAGCCGAATACGGATATGAATTCGGGTTATTCGGGATACGGATACGAAACGGATATATGATGGATTGGAGTCAGAAATAGATAAATATATCGAATAATGCATGCAAATATAGAGTAATATGTGTTGAATTAAACCATATGAGTGCGTAACTATAGTAGCAAATTATATATCAATAAAACTCAATAGATGTTATAGAAAGAATATGCTACTTTAGGATCAATAGAACTAACTAATTGCTAATATAAATGGGCCTTCATAGGAAAAATGTGATGAAATAGGCTTGGCCTTGCTGACATCAGAATAGAAAAATTTGGATATTCGATCCGAATATCCAAATAGGAAAATCTAAATATTCAGATCTCGTTCCGTATTTATCAGATATTGGCTACTCTATATTAGATCTTTGATCCGGATTCAAGTATTTGAATCCTATCCTAGATCTAACCAGACAGTCAAATCAGGTCCCAGATCGGACGAGAAATATCCTACCCATTTTCCGCGACATAGTCGCCATTATAGCATGCCGTGCTGCCCATCAGGCCCGGTTGACAAGCCCAACACGGCCTGGTCAACTAAATGCCGACCTCTACCGACAATTAGGGATGAAAATGGATAGAATAGTTTTAGATCGATTCAGACAATTTTTTAGATATGGATTTTGTCGGATCGAATATTTGTTGAATAGTATCATATCAAAAATAGATACAGATTTTTCTATTGAATACGGATAAAGATTCGATAGCTCGTTATCTGTTGGATACAAATACGGAGAATTCAGATATTTATAGGTCGGATTATCTAGATATAGACATGGGTTAGGCCAAGGCTACCTTTTGGCCGAAAAAAGTTTCTAAATTTCAAAATTGTTTTCTAATTTAATTAATCTATAAATAAATTTTTAGTTATTAAAATGGGTAAACCGACTCCAAATATTATGAAACTTTTTGGGGAAGTTTGTGATATAATCTAACATTTTAAAAATATTTTCAAGATTTTATCAGCTTTTAATTTTTCTCAAAAATTTAAAACTTTTGTCCATAATAGAAAAATATTTTAAATAAGTAGGTTAAAATGTATAAAAGCTCATAAATACTTAATTTATTATTAAACATAATTCAACAAACAATATAGATTTTGAGTCATTACATGTTATTCATGAATGTTTGGCGAAAATAAACTGGTTACAATTTTTTTCATTTTGTGTGTTCAATATTATTCATATTCGTATCTAGGTTATCCGTGCTCATATCCATTCCGAGAGAAAAATATAAAAATAAATGTGACAAAGCCATTATCCATCCGTACTCGATCCGTTTTTATCGCTAGACGTTTGTCCTGCCAATCTGTGCCATGCATTGGCGGGCATCACCGAAACTTTCTGTTGTGTCATTGTTTTTCCTGCAAATAATCTGAGCTTGATCGCTCGACGGTAGTAACATTTTGGATCACAATCAAATTGTGACAACTGACATTGCTACCATCTTTGCGGCCACACAGATTTTCACAAGGTAATTAAACAAGTGCAGTTATTTCCCCTGCAGGCCTGGATATATTTGCATGCATGAATATTATCTGTTCTTCCGGGGCCTGGCGCCAACGCAGTACAGAACCAAAATAATTTGACTGGACATTCCTCCTCGAACTGTCGAACGCGCCACTGCTGCATGAACGGCTTTCTGCGTCTTGTAAGTTGTAACTAAGGCCGATCCGACAACGACGACGGGAGTGCATTTGGCCGCGTTCCGTGATCTCGCGAAACATGTGCAGCTGACCATGTGATTGATGGCAAAGGTATCTTGGAGGCAACCAGGCCGTGATCTTGGATTTTGGGATGAAGGTTAGCACGAATCTCGGGCCTCTGTTGTGCCCTTGTGTCTGTCTGGTGTTGAATTCTATGGCAAGAGCTGCACGACCCTCTTCGGTTAGATGTGGCAAGTGGATAGATATATCAAGTGACCAAGTTCTCTCACAATGATAACGACCCTATCTTTGAAAAAGATTGCTTTTTTTTTTAACCTAGCTTGGCTCCTAACGTAAAACCTGGGAGCACTATCGAATATCTAAATATTAGATATAGACATGCATAGAAAACTCAAAAACTATACCATATATGCTCAAGAAAACTCTGGATATCACGGACCCAGTTCTATAGAATAAGATATACGCGGAGGGGGTATCTTTATGCTGGGAAGGACTCGATCGTGTTCCCGTTACGAGGAAACCAGCTCGAGCACGTGACGATAGACCGCCGCAGAACTTGAAGTAGGGTTCCTAACTATAACACACCGAACGAACACCCGGTTCAAGCATGCCAATCGATTTGACCCTGCAATCGATAAAGTAAAATCGTGAAATCGCTTAGAGCCGATATCAAACGATGATCGACGTAACTCTGATCAGCCAAAATTAAGCCAACCAGGACGTTGCAAGACTAGCCGATCAAGGCTAATCTAGGGATAAAGGTAGATCGACTCTGACAATGTGATGCACAGCAAAACAGAGCAGACCAAACCTGGGTGAAATCAACGAAGACCAATAATCAGCGATGCACAACTTTATTGATCAAAATCGACTTGTAGAGGAAAATATTACAAGACTGGAAACTAACGAAAAAAAGACTAGTAGATATGATTTTGGTTGTGGATGTCTTCCTTGGCAGCCCGGGCTTATCTTATATACCCTTCGGCCGATCTGAGTCCTATTACAAAACGGTGGTAACAGAATCCATGTCGGCTTAGGTTTCCTAAACAGACTCCTGTTTCCATATATTTCCTCCGTGCGCTATTCAAACTCCTATAGATCTCGAATTGCTGATATTTCCTCACCTATCAAATTTTGACACAAACATATGCCCCCATTTTTGGAAGATAACTTGTTGTCTTCCAAAATCCTATCGGCTTCCTCACCATCGGCTTAAAAGAAACTCTTCGATAACTGCTGCATTAATGGCACCGTAAAAATCTAGGTACGTTTTAATTGTACGTGTCACTTCGAAATCTTTTCCTGCCGTTTCAACTTTTCACCGTGCTATAAATATGCGGGACCCCCACGGTCATTTTCACGCTTCCGAGCTCTCAAACCATCAACAATCGACTTTTCCTTCTCTTGCGATCAAGCTCTGATCAACTCTTCAAGTTGGCTGAATGGATTTTTCTAAGGTACTCATCCCGATCCCTGAAAGCAATGACCAGTACTACCTAGGACCAGTAGGAAGCTTAGCTGCCGATACAGTTATTAATGAAGAAATCCCTAAACTCCCTTTATCGGCTTCTGGTTATAATGTTAAAGAGTGGGGTAAGAGGTTCAAGGCTTAGCCGACAGCACTCAAAGGATGGAGATCGTAGTTTATCCGCGTGTCGGCCCAAAAGAGGGAGGAATGGGAAAGAATAGGAATAGCCGAATGCCTTCCCTTGAGCCTAGCCAATTCAGAAGCCAATGAGCCCTTAGTGGTCATGGCATGTTACTTTTGGTCAAACACCTTTAATGCTTTCCTCTTTCGGACTGGCCCAATCGGCCCAACCCTTCTAGACATAGCCGAATTATGCTGTCTCAGATCAGATGGTGATCAGTTGTCGTCTTTCAGTGGTAAACCCAAATATAAGCTGATTCAATCCAAGGGTGAGGGATAGACCAAATATATTCAGCACAATAATAAGGTTAATGGGCTGGTATCAGATGAAGAATATGTCACCTTTTTGAACCTTTGGCTGGAGAGATTTATTTTTTACAGTGTGTCCCTTGGGCCGACGCAAGTATACCAACTAGTAGCGGAGCAACTGGTAGAAGGCCGCTGACTTGCTTTGGGCAAAATGCTACTGGGAGCAGTATACCAGATGATGTACATCATAAGAAGTCGACTATTATCTAGATTCGCCAAGCTTGTGGTGGGTAATGTGGGAGGTCCTTTATGGTTCATCCAAATATGGCTCTACAACATGTTTAACCAATTGCTCATCTCTGAACCTCTGGAAGATTCAGCTTTTCCTTGTGAAGACTATTCGGAGAACACAGTTCCTCAATACAGGGCTAGCCGATCCCACGGAGAAAGGTTTATGATGTGCTCAAGCGGTGACACCAAGATTACCCCCATTGGCCTGAAGAAATACTTATCATTGTTTTTGAATTTGGACAACATAATCTTCAGCCAGCAGGACTTCTTTTGCTATAGCAACGTAGCCGATTTCCAATGGCCCTCCTTTCTCCATTTGGACGCCGATAGCTCTTCGATGTCCGATTTTCGTTTCACCTTGCATCCTCCATGTCGGCTTGAATATCAGAAATCGAACTTTTCAGCCCTCTTATGAATTTTACCATCCTTCAGTCTATGCTCGTCAATTGGGCTTTGGCTAGGTAATTCCCTGCCTACCACTCCTTGATCGGCTTCAGCCCAGAGCCAGAGTAAGGAATGCGACAGCGGCTGAGATAGTCCTTGAAATAGCCGATGAGCTCCAAGTCAAAGATTTGCCGCACTTTTTCTTGAATTCGTGTCGGGCTGGTCAATTCTCCTCTTGGTGGTCGACCATGGCAGAAGCGCTACTTTTGGATCGAACCCCATCGGATATTATAGAAACATTCTTGCCTAACTTCCATGAGCCGACGGTAGTTCCTAGCAGCACTTCGAGTGAGGAAGATAGCTCCTCTAGTTACACGAATTCGTCACTAGCCGTAGAGGTATCAGTTTTTTGAAAATCCTTATTTTACCCCCTCTGCTTTTGATTTCTGATGAATAATCGACTGTCATTCCTTTTATAGGCAGCTGCTGGCAAAAAGGCCGCTACAGGCCCATCGGAAAGTGGTCAAAAGGGCAAAATACCAAACCAATCGACGGGCCTCACGGGTTATACTTCTGGGAATTTAAGAGTGCAGAGCCCGTCCCTATCGGACATTGAGAAGGAGTGGCTGCCGAGTAAGTACTTCTTATCGATGATTATCTTTTTACTCTTCCTTATGATGCTTACTTTTGCTGATTGATTTTCAGAAAAATCTAAGTCCACAAAGGTCCCTACCAAGAAGGTCCAGAAGCGCAAGGAGCAGAGCACTGAAAGCTCACCGCGTGGATCGACTTTTGCAGGGGTAACCTTCTTTACTAGATTTCCTTGTTGTATCATGATTTCAATTGTCTTATTTGTGTCTGGCTTTTCGCAGCCGACTGCATCAGCCCAAGTGGCCAATGTCTTGGCCGATCTTCAAGGAACATCATCAATGACCCCTCAACCGACACTACCTTCTCCAATGGCCGATCCCCCAATTGCATCGTCGCAGCATCAACCAATCCCTCCTGCTTCAACATCCCCCCTGGTTGAGTCGACTGATCCAGCCGATCTGCTAGGCTTCACTTTGGATGAATTGGATGACCCTGAAGTGATGGCCACGGACGACTACCCCGCTGATATTCGCAAGATTATCAATGTGTCTTTGGAGGCGTCAGCTGCTATCACTTCTGCGCTAGGGATGCAATAGCTGCTGAATCGGCTCTTCCATGAAGTGTGTCAACTTGAAGCTAAGCTCCTTGCCGATACGCAGCCCCTCTGGAATGACATGGCCGTGGTTGAAGCTGATCTTCCTCCTGAAGCTATGAAAGCTCTCTTGGAAGTCTGCCATCTGGATGATCAGAGGGTGGAAGTTGAAGATGCTCGAGCAAGGATTGCTTAGCGGAAGGCTCAACTAGCCGACCAGTGCCTTCTGGACAAGCTAGTGGCCGAGGCTAAGTCATTGAAAAGTAAGTTTGATCAAGACGCCAAATTTTGAAATCTGCAAAGGCCCACATTCAGAAGCTGGAACCGGCCAAGAAATTAGTTGAGGAGAAGCTAGCCAAGCTTCAAAAACAGATGGCCGACGGTCAAGCGCAAGTCATTGCAGTAGCCACCTCACTAGCTGGACAGAGGCAGGATATCAGCCAGGCAGTTGCTAAAGTCAAAGAGTAGTTGGCCAAGATAGTTCCTGTGCTTGGCAACGCTCAAGCGAATCAGTGGACTGTGGATGGGGTCCAAGAGACAACGGCCAAAGCAGCTGCTACACTGTCAGCTTTGGGGGCAAGGCTTCCTAGGTGTGGGCTGTAATCATTTGTATCACTTGTTGAGGCTGGTTTGAAACAATACTTTTGTAATACTTATTTAATCGGCTGTTTAATCGATTAAGTACTTAATGTTCTATCTTTATCGAATTTCCTGATTTCTGGAATGACATTATCACGTCCGACTACGATCTGATCCATACGCTAGGGTAATACTTTTTCAAATATTTTTCATTAATTGCCTTCGGTAGTATAGATCCTTTGAGCGTTTCTAGAATATATGAGTTTCTATCGACAAGCTGACTCGCCTTGTATGGCCCTTCCCATGTGGAAGACCACTTACCAAATCGACTATCCTTCGATTCGATAGGCAATATAGTTTTCCAAACTAAGTTGGCTCCATTGAATGTTTTAGACATGACCTTTTTGTTATACGCTCTTGCAACCTTCTCCTTATTCTTTTTGAGCCAATCCAACGTGATTGGTCTTAATTCTGCCAGATCATCTAAATTATCGAGCATTGAGTTTCTATATTCACTAGCTGACAAACCATTTTGTCTAGCCACTTGTACAGAATCAATATTAATTTCCACAGGAAAAACGGCTTCTTGACCATACACTAATTGGTATGGCGACAACTTGGTCGACCCATGATACGCTAGCCGATATGTCCATAATGACTCCAGTAATGTTGAATGCCAATTCCTTGGTTTTTTGTCAATCTTCCTCTTGATTAGCTTGATTAAAGTCTTATTAGACGACTCGACTTGTCCATTAGCATAAGCGTAATATGGCGACGAATTGAGCAACTTGATGCCCAAATTCTTTGCAAAAATTTTGAAACTCATCGGACATGAACATAGTCCCTTGATCGGTCGTGATAGTCTGCAAAATGCCAAACCGATGAATGATGTGTTCATTAATAAAGTCGATCGCCTCTACGCTTGTAACTTTCTTAAGGTGTATGGCCTCAATCCACTTGGAGAAATAATCTATGGCCGCGAGAATAAACTTATGGCCTTTACTTGACGCTAGAAATATTTGGCCGATTACGTCTATTCCCCATCCTCTGAATGGCCATGGCTTGATGATTGGATGCAAAGCCGATGCTGGTGCAAGTTGCACATTTCTGAACTTCTGGCAGGTCTAACACCCCTTACAATATCTGAAACAGTCTTCTAACATCGTCGGCCAAAAGTATCCTATTCGTCTCAGCACCCCCTTCATTTTATGAGCCGACTGATGAGATCTGCAAACGCCTTCATGAACTTCACCCATCGCCACCTTTGCTTCATCGGCTCCTAGACATCTCAATAGTAATCCCTCCACCGTTCAATAGTACAATACTCCATCCAGCAGCATGTACTTTAATGCCTACTGCCTGACTTTACGCTCGGTCGGTCTAGATGGATTCATTAAGTAATCCTTTATCTTTACCTTCTAGTCGGCAGTATCAGCACACATTATTGTCTTATCGACCGACTTGAGAATCTTGTATCGGCTATAATCTTTGTATCCCGAAGCCTGCTGTGCCAATGAATTAGCTCTATCATTCATTTATCTGGGAACATGTTTAATGGAAAATGACGTAAATGAGCTGATAGACTTGAGGCATTGTTCTAAATATTTTGATAGTATCTCGTTATTGCATCAAAATTCTCCCTTAATCTGTTGCACGACCAACAATGAATTGCCATAAGTCTCTACATCGCCTATTCCAATGCTTTCCAATAGTTGAAACCCCTTGAGTAGCGCCTCATACTTCGCCTGGTTATTGGAGCATTGGCTATTGAGCTGATATGTGAACTTGAAGTTGTGCCCCTTCGGTGAAACTATTACTATACCGATACCATCACCTTCTCGACACACAGATCCGTCAAAATACAACTGCCAGGGAACAACGGTGACTAGCTTGGCCGTGGTATCACATCTTGTAATAAAATCGGCCACTACTTGCCCTTTGACGGCTTTAGCCGATTCATACATTAGATCGAACTCGGTCAAGGCATACGCCCATTTACTGAGTCGTCTACATAAAATCAACGCAGACAACATATACTTGATGATATCAGTCCTACACACTATGGTGCAAGTTGATGTCAAGATATAATGCCTCAACTTCGTGCAAGCGAAATACAGAGATAGACATAATATCTCCACAAAAGGGTACCTGATTTCAGTATCCAGAAGTCGTTGACTTAAAAAGAATATCACCCGTTCCTTACCATCGACTTCCTGTGCCAGAACTACTCCAATGGTTTCTTCTTCAGCCGATACGTACAATTTGAATGGGACTCCTTTCCTAGGTGCGGCAAGAATTGGAGGTTTTGTTAGGTACTCTTTAATGTCATCGAAAGCCTTTTGCCGATCGGCTCCCCAAACGAAATTCTAATTGCCCTTTAATTTTAACAATGGAGTAAAAGCTCGAATTCGACCAGATAAGTTTGAAATAAATCGTCGCAAGTAATTGATCTTACCAATCAGTTTTTGAAGCTCGTTCTTGCACGTCGGCTATTTTATATTGGCTATAGCCTTGACCCTCTCTTGGTTCACCTCAATCCCTCTTTCGTGTACCATAAACCCAAGGAATTGACTAGTCGATACACCAAACACGCACTTGAGGGGATTCATCTTTAGGCCATGTGCCCTTGTATTCTGGAACACTTTTTCCAAGTCGGTAAAATGTTGCAAATCATTCTTGGATTTAACCACCACATCATCAATATAGATCTCGACAATATGGCCAATCAAGTTGTGCAAAATTAAGTTCATAGTGTGTTGATAAGTAGCACCAATGTTTTTCAAGCCGAACGTCATAACCGTCCATTCATATAACCCCAAAGCACTAGGGCATCTAAAGGCAGTTTTGGACACATCAGCTTCTGCCATGAATATTTGATTATACTCGACATTTCCATCAAAAAACTAATAATCTTATTACCCGATGCAACATCGATAAGCATATCAGCTATCGGCATCGGATACTCGTCTTTTAGTGTAGCTTTATATATATCCCTAAAGTCCACACATACCCGGAGCTTACCGTTCTTTTTCATAACAGGAACGATGTTAGAAACCCACTCAGCGTATCAACAAGCACTACCTTGAAAAAGGTAATCAGTGGCGGTTCGAAACTGCCATCAGTGACGGTTTTCGAACCGCCACAGATTTAGTGCCACTGATAATCCAGATTATCGCGACGGTTCTAGAACCGCCACAGATAACATTATTTGTGACGGTTTTGGCCAGAACCGTCACTAATACTCGATATCAATGGCGGTTCTAGCCAAAACCACCATCGATACTAGTACTATCGGTGACGGTTTTGGCTAGAACCGCCATCGATATTTCTCGATATCGATGACGGTTCTAGCCAAAACCGTCATCGATAGTACTAGTATCGATGGCGTTTTGGCTAGAACCGCCACCGATAGTCCGACACAGAAAATAAAAATCGGCATTTGTGGCTAGCCTCAGCATGCTAGCCATGCCTCTCAGACTGAAAAATAATCACGCATAATAGTGTAATGGATTGTTGGAAAAGATGAGAGCGTAAATACATCCAAGCGCTTTTTGAGCATAGAAATACTTACCATTCTATCACCGAAAACACTTCTCACAAAGACATAATTTTGGAAGGTGTATGCATACCTCGTGGTCGGGCATAGAAAGCATCGAGTATGTTGAAATGATCAGACCAACATCCTGCCACTTAGCAATAGGTTTAGGATTCCATATACATGATTGAAAGATGGCCATTTAAACATAATTGAGAAGAAGAAGTAAATTATGTAGACTATGGCAAACAAGAACAGTAATCATGTCTACTTTGACTATATGGAGTTAAGTATATGTGATTGCTCTCAGATTTAAGGGTTTGAATTGAAGATTAGAATCTTCACTCCGATCACAAATGGGCAAAACAATTAATTGAGCTTAATAGGGCCTTGAATCCTTACCACCTTATCATGCACAATGAAAGTTGATAAAATTCACTGAGTTAATGATTGTAGTTCAGTTTTGGGTTCAGATCAGATATGAAAGCATTTTACCAACCGAACATTACTGAGCTAGCAATAGGTTGAATATCAATTATCACCAGACTATACTTCAACACAGAACTATCTGGAAACAATAATTTAGGTGCTAAACAATATATATCAACCAAATCAACTAGATAGCAGCCAATCAGACAGAATAGAGGTAGTAAACAGCTACTGATGTTTAGATAAATAATAATATTCAACAAGATAGTGAGACAGATCAACAATTTCTAGCATGCAAGTCTATCAATTCAAGGCCTTATTCACAGAATAATTGTCAAAATCATTGTTAACCCTAGAATCATCACAGAGCAATACCTCTCTCTCCAGCCAGTTAGAATCAAATGCAGTATCTAAGAAAAACTTACAAGAATTATTCTAGCCGCGCCGTAAGTGTACAGATACTTGTGCAGAGCAGACTTTTGAAATAAAAAGACCTACAATATGGGTAGGTAAAGACCAAATAAACTTGTGCTAAATCAAGGTAAACTATGGCATCTTAAGATGAAATGAAAGCAATTCATGGCTAAAGCACTTAAGGATGTGTCACTAACATTCTATTGTGGAGGTGTGGTGGATGTGTCACTAACATGAAATGAAAGCCGTGCTCAATGAAAATAACAGATGTCTCAATTGTTTATCCCATGTGAACCATCAAAATAAGTTGAGATAGCCAACCTTTTCTGATGACTGACAGCAAAATGAATCAGGAATACGATGTAATTTTTGTCGACGAGAGTAATATGGTCTGAAGTTCATGATGTACATACTAGTTCCTGTTATATGAATACATGAGCTAAAATACAAAAACATACCTGGAACTGCGATGTAAAATCCAACTTGGGAGCTTGAGTATGGCATCTTAAGATGAAATAAAAGCAATTCATGGCTAAAGCACTTAAGGATGTGTCACTAAGATTCATGGCTAACCTGTGCACCGCGGCACTCTTTACAGGAACATCAACCGTTTTTGTGGGCTTCTTGGCGTCGTTCTGTGCGATGGCATTTGGCTTGGAGTCCATCACCTTTTGTTCCTTAGTGCTCTCCAGAAATAATTCAAGTCCCTAGAATATGCACATCATTGAGCAGGCGATTTAGTATCAAGACCGAAATCATCTGGACAAAAAACATCTGAAAGAAAGAATATTACCTTCACTAGGTTCTTTTCAGATTGAGCCAGGTCTGAAAGTTGAGTTTTTCATTGGCTCCTGTGGAATGAACATAGATGGATCATCACAAAGAAAAAAACTCTACATGATAAGGTCACCTAAATGACCGTGCACACACTCATCACCTTGTATATATGATCACCACTGAAAAAACTTGGCATTTATTCCGTCTTTTATACCTCCCGCTATTTGGCAGAGGTACCATATGCCAAAGATTAGTCGCATCCCGTCAAGAAACACAAGAGGTCGGGGCAAAGAAAATTTCAGATACCATGGGTCACTAATATTCATGAGCACGCTTATGGAATCCACCGCTATTGTCAAGTAACCGGATTTTTCTTCCCGATAATGATAATAAAGCAGTTAGGATAATCAAATGGTTTTGACAAAGTTTCTAAGCAACAGCTTATAGGATGCTCAAACTCACCAATCCGGCTACCATTTGATGGATTGATTCAATGTCAATGCCAATTTGAGAAAGGTCAACTTTAACATCATTGACCTGCATATACAATGTAACTACATGAATGGTTACAACACAAAAAATGTTCCGAGCATTAATACAAAATAGGTAGATGCTAGATACTTACTTTCCTCCGTAGTGTCATACTTTGAATTTTACCATCCGAGTCAAACAAGTGCATGTTTGTCGCTCAATTGTAGTTGTCAACTTGAATTTGTTCTCCAAGCCTTCTTCCTTAGCTATGTTCATATTTTCCTCATGCCACAAAATTCCACAATGTCTCTTGGATTATTAACCAAAATACAAGACATGCTACATAACACATAGCGAGAAAATCAAAATAATTAAACCATACTCATACTACAAGTTTGCATCATTTTTCATACATCCAAATCAAGAAACCATGACACGCACCACAAAGTCCAGATAGATAGTATAAGGAACCATGACAACAAAGCTCACAAATATGAGGAAAAGGAGGTAATCCCATGTAAATTCACAAAGAAGAAAGAAGAAAAGTAAGGATCATTGCCTCAAGTAAGTCATTTCAAGAATTAAAGAAAAGGAACAAAGAGTTATTTACACTTTGTAATGAAATAGAATTGAAGTAACAAAAGCCTAAACTAGTTTTGTAAACTAGAAGCCTATGGGTCTTCGGAGCTTGGAGACACGCGACGTGAGAGATGAGTATGGAGGAGTGGATCGTTGTTGTCTTCGTCATAAAACTCGCCTTTTTTGTTGAGTATTTCCTTCATGATGAAGTAGGCGAGCTGGCCCTGAACGGCTTGGATTTCAGAACGAAGCAGTCCTACCGTGAGACGACTTGAGGCGTCAGAGGTATGAAAAATGTAATTAAGAGAGCATATGGAAATCGAGTGGCGCGAATCGATGTGTCATGTCGGCATGACCGACCTCCACGCCATTGTCTTTTATTGTGCAACTTAAGATTTCCGCATGTCTCGGCACACGGTACCCACATAGATTTGTTCCTTGCTTCGCCAGACATCGCGAAAATCGAATGAACTAAGATGTCGTCAAGGAGCTATTTACTATGAAATACGATATAAGAATATTCCTTGCGTGCGCATCGAAATTTAGTACGGATTGTAAGGGTTTTGTGGTATGGGCGGTGTCTCGTGCTCTTCTCGACAATATCTTTTGAACGCCTCGTTGATTAAACGTGTCATCACTTCATAGTCCGCTTTAGGTTTATCCAAAGGATCCATGATCGAGATCTTGCTCTTGTCTCGATGAATTACTACGAGAATCCAAAGGAATCTGGATGCCATAGCCATTAGTCGTTACGCCGAGTAAATAACTAAACCAACGAGTAATTTAACTCACTAGTGAGGAACTTACTTAAAATTGTATGGTACAAGTATAAACTCCTTGTCTTGTAGTTTAAGCAAAGCTTTATAGACGCACTTCTCGACCTCCTTTGGTACTCTCTCGATTTCTTCTTGGCAAACCGCTCCGGGTCGAGGAATCCCATCGCCCTTGGTTCTTCGTAGTTCTTGAATCTCGATCTATATAACTAAATAGTTAGACATGACATTTATCAAGATACGTGAATGTAGACCAAGATTGATATATTAGACGCCATGTTGTCCAAAGATCTCAAAAACATATGTCGAGGGCGTCATTATAGAACAAGTTGTGCATGTTATCGAATTCTATTAAGAAGTAGCCATAGCCCTCGTGGTGAAAATGTTCCTCACGGAACACTGCAGTGATCACCTTCGGGAGTACGTCTTGGTTGGATCGCTCCATGTACCATGCATGTAGTCGCTGCATCATGGGTGTTAGACTGTTTAACTTCGAATCGGTGACTAAGGGCTTCCCAACCTCGAATTTCAATTTTGGTTGATTTTCTTGTTCATCAGACTTTGCCTTGCCCTTACTTTTTTCTCGGACGACATCATACTCGGTCCTGGCTTCCCCTGATCTAGCTGATACGGCTTGTCTAATGTGCCATTTTTTGGGATCAGGGGTTGTAGGTTTGTCCTTTGAAGTACCAGTGTTCTGTGTTTACTGCGCTGGAGTACTAACAAAGGGCCATCTTTATGGGGTCCTCAATGGATTTCTTTGTTACCTCATCTTGCTTCTTCACCGCTTTCACTCTCGTGCATCGTGACAGATGCGGATTGCACTGCAGAGAGGCGGCATCGCATGGTCCAAGACGATGTCGAGAGGTCGCCATCGATGGTCCAAGACGATGTCACGCTTGCGCCACTAGATGAATGAGTGGACGGCACTTCCTAGAGTTGTTATCTCGCCATTGGCGGGTTTTTCAAGCCCGATATCAACAAAGCGTAAGTATCGGTCCACCGACCTTTGCATAACCTCGACCTTATTCGGAGCATTGTGCAGACACCCCTTGTTGGCACGGATAAGCTACCCTGTAGTAGTACTGAGAAAGATGTTCATCACGCACGCGTTGAGCCGACAGGTGTGGGGTCCTCGTATGTCGCCCACAGGATAATGGTTTAGGTCCGCTTGTACTAATGGCGTGGATGCGAATTTTCGACTGAGGGCCGAGAGAGCGTTTTGACTGCGTCCGCTCAAGGCTGCTTGTACTTGTCGTTGAACTTGTTCTTGAATGGTGGGTTGTAATTCTCGCAGAACCCTTTCCTTCATACTTTCCATTTCGCCGGTAGCGCTCTTCTTTAGCTCTCTTCCTACTCCTATAAGAGTCTTCGTGCTGAGGGAATCCCATCTTCCATGGAACCTTGACCCCGACGCCTCGTGTTCGACCGGGGTGCTCTTTGTTTCCTAGGGCCGCTGTTAGCTCGTCTTTCTCCCTGTTTGGGTGGAAGGATCTTTGGGTGGATAGGGGGCGAAACCGATGAACTCTTTGCGCTATTGCTTCGTCTTTCGCCGCTCTTGAACGATAAACTCCCAGAGACAAGAGATCGCCCTCGCTAGCACGTAGTGCTTCACTCGTCCGTAGTCCGACCAAGGACTTGCGCCATCTGTTGGATCACTTGTAATTCTGCTGTCCCATTGAGCAATTTTACCTGTACCCACTCGTGCCAAGTCCGTGGGGTGAGTATTCCTTCTTGCGATGCGGATGTGGTCCTCACTAGACTTCCTTGTCGCTTCAGATTGCTTCATCGCCACTTAACTCATCCCAAGATGGTCAGAATCTTGGGTAGTCTCCGACGACCGACCGCTTTTGCTTCACATAATTTACATTCAGCCTCGCCTTGAAGTTTCTCCACGCCGCATCCATGGTCATCAGTGCATCGCGACGCACGAGTTCTTCGACTCCTTTGGGGAATGCGAAGGTTCCTTTGAGCTCTGTCCACAGATCCGCTTTGGTGGCTTGGGGCACTTTATGCCAATCCGAATAGGTGATTGGCACTTTCTCCCTGACAATGTACCCGCATGTTGACTCAGATTTTGTTTGCTGCCTTTTTCGTGCAACAGGGACCCAAGATCTGCGACCTCCGTGATGGTGTACCGCCTTGAGCTTCTTAGTCTTCCTCGTCCTCGGCGTGTTGCAACAGCGGTGGAGGCCCCGGGAACAGCGGTGGAGGCCTCAGCAACTTCGGTGGTTGGGTGGAGGGTAAGGTACCTGGTCGGGCTCTCCTCCATTATAGGCTCGGCCGGCTCCATTAGAACTACTCAATAGAAAGGGAGATATTTCAGAGAGGGAAAGAAAATATGTACTAACTGATAGAATAACTAAGTGTATCATATTGAATTAGCACACTGAGGAAAATATGAACTAACTGAGGAATAAGATAGAAGATGTACTAACTGAGGACTATATTAGATCCTTAAAGTGCCTGTCCATGGCTCATGGCTCATTTGGAGTCAGAAATGGAATAAGATAGAAGATGTGCTAAGATAGAAGATGTACTAACTGAGGACTAAATTAGATCCTTAAAGTGCCTGTCCATGGCTCATTTCGAGTCACAAATGGAATAATCCACTAATAACAAGAATGACATAGATAAGATAGAACTTAGCAATTACAAACACAATTAACCTCAGATTTGTTTACTATTTTTCTAGAGTTTTCGTGAACAAGAAAAGACAAGTACTATGGTTCCTACATGGCGCTTCTATGGTCGGATATTTCTTTTCTACATATCTAGTTTTATGTGGTTAATGAATACGATAGAACATGTACTAACCGAGTGTATCATATTGAATTAGCACACAATCGAGATATCAACATAGACAAAATAATGCTTAGCAACATAGAGAGGAGATATGAATGATTTGCTCTCAGATTTAGGGTTTGGATGAAAATAAGAATTTTCACCACAATCACAAATGGGCTAACAAATTATTTAGTGACTAGGGCCTTGAACCCTTACCACCTTAGCATGCACAATTAAAGAGTTGTTCAGAATTTCACCAGACAATTACTTCTACCCCCAGACAAGTGAATTAACAGATTCTGAATTAACAGCAAGCCGACTAACCACAAGACAGTATACTTATCAGAATATCAAGCAGTGATGTAAGCATGTTATTCTACCACAGGTGAGAAAATGTGCAGTTGAAGCTATAAAAATGCCTTGAATTTCCAAGGAGGGTACGAAAGTATCATCCTTTGATATGCAGAAAGAAAATTAACTACTTAGATGCCATATGGATATGAGAAAACAATTTGAAGCATGTTATTCTATCAGTTCAAGGCCCAAGACACATAATAATTGTTCTTATCATTCTTAACCCAATATCATCATAGAGCAACACCCAAACCTTCAGCCAACAAGAACAAGTGCAGAACCACCAGGAAGATGAGCTCAACTAACATCATGCACATGAAGTTCAACTAACATCAGCCAACAAGAAAATTTCAACTAACATGAAGGACTTACTCATATTAAAAGACTAAAGTATGATCTAAGAACTCATATAACCAGTTGTACTTGTAGAAATAATAAAAGCTCCTGCATACTAACATCATGCACATGAAGTGCTGCTCAGTTTGTCTTGGATGCTGTAGGAATTATATGATGACACTTGCGTTATGACATGCTGAAAATATCCTCCACCCATCCGTGATGTAAATGATCTAGGAATTCACGGTTGAGAACAAAAAAGATGGTTGTCCTGGGGGGACTAATATAATTAGCGCATGCATGAATGATGCCCCTATTTGAAAATTTTCAGTGTCATTTAACCTAGATACTCCCAATGTTACTTCATGCAAACAACAGACGGTGTGCATTCAACAACAGGATTATAATATGAACCATACAGAAGGAAAACACAGCTTAACAGAGTAAATTCTAAATAAACTTGTATATAAAAGCATCAGTATTTAGTCAGCTGAAGGTGCAAGCTCACCCATTCAAAACCTTCCTTATCTTGTAACGTGGGCAGCTTACCTGGTAGGGTTGAAGGGGGCGGCGCCGGTGCGGGAGGGCGTTGAAGGCGGCGTCGGTGGGGAGGGCACGGGACGGCGCCGTGGGAAGGCGGGACGGCCGGTCGCTGGAGGGCGGCACGGCGGCTCGGTGCTTGAGGGCGAGGGCGGCCGGTGCCGTCTTGCAGAGCTGCGGGCGTTTCAGTCTTGAGGGAGGCAGGAGGCGCTGTCATGATCATGAGTGCCGGAGTGGCGGCGGCGGGAGCTAGGGCACAGGACTGGAGGGCACTTGGTGGAGTGGCGGCGGGAGCTAGGGCACAGGAGCTTGAAGCGAAATTTGCACAAGTGTAGAAGGCGCACGGGCTGAGCTATATGTAGAGGAGTATCTGTGGCGGTTAAGAAAAATCACCGTCACAGATAAACGTTATCTGTGGCGGTTAATAATAATAACCGTCACAGATAAAGTTTATCTGTGACGGTTATTATTATTAACCGCCACAGATAACGTTTATCTGTGACGGTTATTTTTCTTAACCGCCACAGATACTCTCTCCCACGCCATAGATGCAGATGACAATCATAAGAAACTCCAGGAAGCATGCATAACCATAAGTCCTACAAGCATTTGACAATACATAATAAACCATAATACATATGAACCATCATAAGAAACTGCAGAAATCATAATAAACCATGTTGCATATGACAATACATGATTTTTTTCTTCCATACATTAATACATATGAAGCATGTATAACATAAGTCCTACAGATTTCGAAGACTCCACCATCGCCTCGTCGAGATTTCGAAGTTTCGAAGTTTTCTCATCAAAATCATGCATATTTATTTCCTATTAATTCCACAGAAATGTACATTTCTTACATCACATTTCCATTACTCCATACAAATGGCGACATGTTGCCATTACTCCTAGCTAATTATTTTCTTTCACAATTTGGCCTTCATTGTGATCATCGCGATGATAGGTAACTTCTTCAGTGGTTTCTTCCTCGGGCACGATGTCGCTGCGAAAGGAGGCAACTCATCAAACCGGTTGTACTCTTCCTCATCCACGACATTCTCAACTCCAACGATCCTTCTTTTTCCTTGCGTAACTACATGGCGCTTCTTATCTGCCGGGTCGATTATGTAGAATACTTGTGCTACTTGATTCGCAAGCACGAATGGTTAAATCTCAGATCCGACATGTTCGATGTCCACATGAGTAAAGCCGCACTTGTCCACCTTGACACCATTCGGGAGTCGTACCCAATGACATCGAAACACCGGATCCTGAAAATGCGAGAGTCCAGCTCCCAAATCTCCTCTATGAACCCGTAGTAGATGCTCTTCATACTGCCTGTGTTGTCGTAGGCATCTATACGGACACCACTGTTTTGGTAAGTGCTCTTGCTATCCTGAGCTCTCGTGTAAAATGTATATCCATTGATGTCATATCTTTGCCATGTCGTGATTGTACCTGAAGGCCCTTTTGCCAACCACCTCAATGTAACACTCGTTTCTTCACCAGACATGTGCTCCCTGAACCAATGACTGAACAAACGATTATGCTCTTTTGTTATCCAAATCTCTGACTTTCCTCGGTTTTCCCTCCTTAGCTTACGCTTGTGTATGTCCATATACGGGCACACCTCGAGTGATCAAGGTAACATCGTGAAATGGGCTTGTTCGAACAAAATATTATCGTAAGAGTTTGTAGATTTCTTTCCTATTACACCTTTCCCACCTAGCCTACCCTCATGGCGAGATCTGAGACACTCCTACGGTTCGACCTCCTCCATGTAATCGATACGTAACTCAATAACCTCCTCGGTTGCATAACCTTCTACAATTGAGCCTTCCGTACGAGATCGATTACGTACATATTTCTTGAGAACACCCATATACCTTTCAAATGGGTACATCTCGATGCGAGAATACGGGTCAGAAATATTTATCTCATTGACAAGGTGAACAATGAGATGAATCATGATATCAAAAATGATGGGGAAAATACATCTCCGGTGGCACGAGTCTTTACCACATCACTGAAGTTCATAAAGTCCAACGGATCGATGACCTTCAGTGAAATCGTGTTGAAGAAGGAACACAACCTCGTGATTGCCTCTCGGACCTTGTCGCAAAACACCTCTAATTACAACAGGAGCATTTGTGTCATCATCACATGACAATCATGAGACTTCATGCGATTAACTTCAAATCTTTCATCGATACGGTTTCTTGATGTTTGCGGAGTAACCGGACGGAACTTTCACACCATGCATGCACTTGCGAGTTCTTTTTCTTTCTTACTCAAAGTGTAGCAAGTGGGGAAGGTAAAGCGGCCTTTCCAGTGTCTTGAGGATGTAGCTCGGCTCGATTTTCATGTCTTCGAGATCTCTTCGTGCCTTCATCCATCCTTTGTTTTGCTAGGAATATTCAAGAAAAGACCAACCATTTGTCACATACATTCTTCTCTACATGCATGACGTCGATGCACGATGTCGAACTTCCAAGTCCTTCCAAGAGGGTAAGTCCCAAAAGATGGATCTCTTCTTCCACGTGGTCTTCTCAAGACGGACCGCGATGTATTACCAATACTTCTTTCCAAGTACAACATTAAGATCCCTAACCATATCATACACCTCTTCCCCACGAAGACGCCTTGGAGCTAAACCGTCCTCCTTTGTCCCATCGAATTGTTTCTTCATATTGCGGTACGGATGATTCTGCGAAGGAACCTCCGTGACGATGTACACTGTATTTTCCTCGAGTTGTTGAGCCACACACTAGCGGTTTCATCCATGCTTTCGGGGCATGCTTTCGCTCCTTTTATAGTACGGTAGGACAGGTTACCAAGCGCAGAAAATCATTGATGGTGCGTAACAACAATGCGCGTAGAGTGAAGTACTCGCTTGTACTCGCCCCATACCGTACACCTTCGCTCCACAATATCACAAGATCTTCCACTAATGGTTCTAGGTATACATCAATATCGCTGCAGTTGTCTCGCCCTTGGATAAGCAAGGACATCATAATGTACTTTCGCTTCATACACAACCACGGTGGAAGGTTGTATATACACAGGGTCACGGGCCAAGTGCTATGAATGCTGCTCATGTTACCGAAAGGATTCATTCCATCCGTACTCAAGCCAAACCTTACATTCCTCAGTTCATTTCCGAAGTTCTCCCTGAAGAGTCTATCGATGGTTCTCCACTGGGCAGAATCAGCCGGGTGTCTCAGTTTTCCATCCCTCTTACGGTCTTCCGAATGCCATCGCATCAATTTGGCGTGCTTTTTGTTTCCAAATAAACGCTTCAAACGAGGTATTACTGGCAAATACCACACCACTTTTGCGGGAGCTCCTTTCTTCACCTCGATAGCTTCGCTATCATCGCCCTTACGCTTGTATCGCGACGCTTTGCACACGGACATACATTAATGTCCGCATAGTCTTTGCGATAGAGTATCTGATCGCTTGGACAAGCATGTATTCTATCTACTTCCAATCCCAAGGACATACAACCTTCTTAGCTCGTCGTGGTTTTAGGCAACACGCTTCCTTCAGCGATATGTCCGCTAAGAGATGTAACAACGCCGTGAAACTCTTGTCGGACCAACCATTGGCGCCTTCAATTTCGAAGAGCGAGAGCACCGTGTGCAACTTTGTGTATTCCTCCTTACAACCGGGAACAAAGGTTTCTCCGAATCCTCCATCAAACCCGTGAATTGATTAAACTCTCTCGACTAGTGTAGTTCTCTTCGCATCGCGCAACATTTGAGCAGTTAATGTCGTCATCGACGACCAACCTATCCTCATCGGATCCATAAGCGATGTCACCGCCACATTGTCGGCTCCGCTGCCGTCGACGACGTTATCACGCTCAAGTATGATCTCCTCTTCACCGTGCCTTGTCCAACTTGTATAGCCGGTACAAAACCCTCCGGATCAAGTGCAAATGGATATGGTTTTTGTTCGAAAACATCTTCTCATTCTTGCAATCAATGCATGGACGGTGTATGTACTCGTCTTCTTTTGCAAGTCGTTCTCCTCATTTGCCCTTAGAAAAACAGATACACCGTCGATATATTCTTGGCTGCAACGGTTCCCATCGTACATCCATCTCCGGTCCATCTACAGTTCATTAATTTAAGCATTTTATTAATATCCAAAAATCTTAATTAAATAAATTGTTATTCGAATATTCAACAATATCCACTAACGGGACAACATTAATACTAAGTAAGAAAAAAATATTAACTACGTAATTTTTATACATATCCTTCGGAAGAGCAACGTAATAAATTCCTCATCTCAAAATGCAAGTCAATTAACTTCATGATCACCCATCTATCACATTAACTATAATTTATTTATCATTAATATCCAATAATCGTAAATACATATATTTGACATATGCTTGACAAAAAATTCATCATCTAAATAAGGTAGAGAACTTAATCTAATACAGCAAGGTAATAAATTCATCATCTACAAATTGCTAGCTAAATAAAAAACAAACTAAATGTAGACCTTGCACCTAAACCTTAATTAAGCTAGGAATAAACCTTTTAATGGCAATTTTACACTAGAAATGAAGAGAGGAGACATATTTTACACACCTTGGAACAATTATAGGAAGTGGAAGCACAAGATCTTGGCCAAACAAAATCTGAAATCAAAAAGCTGAGTTTTGTTCTCGGGAGGAAGATGACCAAATGACAAGGCAACAGGGGATATTTATAGAAAGCATTATTAGTGGCGGTTCTAAAACCAAACCGCCACAGAAAATGTATTATCTGTGACGGTTCCATCTACCAACCGCCACAAATAGTATCAGTGGCGGTTTTTATTTAAAACCGTCACAGATTAAGTATTATCTGTGGCGGTTTTTTGATGCAACCGCCACAAATGGTCCTCCCGCCAATTTCCATGTAGAACCGCCACTGATACATGTATTTGTGACGGTTCCAAAAGAACCGCCACAAATAGGGCGTCACCTATTTGCTGTTTTGTAACAGTGAAGGCCTGATAAACTTGGCCTCTAACAACCGTTCTATTTCTTCTTTAATGACATTGTACAAGGCCGGATTAAAGTACCGTGGGTATTGCTTAAACGGCCGATATCCTTGCCTTATGGGTAGCCGATGTTCAACTAGTTGTTAGCTTAACCCAGGCATCTCATAATATTCCCAAGCAAAACAATCTCTTTTTAAGCAAAAAAGAGGCTCCATTTAACACCAAATGAAGTGAGGAATGATTTTACTAACCTTAGTTACCTTGGTTGCGAGTAAAATGACCAAAATTTTGAAATTTGGTTAGCACCCCCCCTCCCTTGAAGCTCTTGGCCAAGCTCCACCGTTCTTGTCGCAAGACTTTGAAATGAACTTGGTCTCGCAAAGAGCGGGAGGATGAAGAAGTTTAAATTGGGACTCAGTAACGGTTGGAGGCACCAACCGGTATTGATGGTCTAACATCGATCTGGGTTCGTGTCACGAACCGTACTGTGAGCTCCGCTAAATAATACTGGGTTAGTTACACGAACCGTCATCGATATTAGACCATCGATGCAGTTGGTGTCTTGAATCGGTATTGATCTCCCCGTAGCCAGAGCCATTGAACCGGATCGTTCTAACTATCGGTCGGTTAAACTCAACCGTGATCGATGGGCGGTAGCAAAGGTCGGTTCTGTAGTAGTGTAAGTATCTCAACCAACTTTGCCTTATATTCTACATCTAACTTCGCACTTACAAAAGTTGGTCTTTTCCTGTCACCTTCTCCTATATCGACTTCCTCGAGCAAATCGGCAGAAGTAAAACCTTAACCCAACTTTTCCTCCTAAAAATCTTCAATGGCTTCACAACAATCTGTTACCCGCCGATAGCTATGCACTTTGTCCTGTAGACCCTTCACTATTTCTGACCCCATCTCCGTAAGACTTCATTTACCCGATCAAACGTGCCTAGCTTGACACTGATAGGCATTAGACCTGATTTACCAATACAGAAAAATCACAGTCATCCAAGGTTTTACCCGAAATGCACTCGGCTTCCTCATGTGGCCAATTTGCATCAGAATTAGCCATTGCTACATGAGCCGATATGTCAGCTGGCACTACTTCAACCTCATCTCCGTTCCATTGCACGAGCAGCTGATGCATGGTTGATGTATGCAGCAATTGGCGTGTATCCAGTCTCGCCCAAGGAGCACACTGTAATTCCCCTTACCCTCGTGACAAAGAATGCAGTCGGCAACGTCTTGCTACCGACAGTCAATTCTGTGACCATCACTCCCTTTGCTTCAGTGGGATCGCCTGTGAAGTCGTTTAAAACCATATTTGTTTTAATCAGGTCTTCATCGGACTTACCCAATTTCTTGTAGGGGGTGAATGGCATCAGATTAACAGTATCTCTTCCGTCCACCAGCATCCTTGATATCGGCTTGCCGTTTATGTGTCCTTTCAGATACAGAGGCTTCAAATGCCAATGAGCATCATGAGGCTTTTCAAAGACTGCGTCTTGCGCACCAAGACAAAGCTGGGCAAATGCTTCTTTAGCCGATTCAGTTTTAATCTTGAATTCGGCTGGTAACGTGAAAACCATGTTGATGTCCATGGGGGGTGTCTCATCGCGAATCATCGGTGACCCAAATCATCTGAGGAATCTGACTCCTCATCGACTTGTTTCTTTCTTCTCCATTCTTGTATCACAGTTTTCATCAGCCGCAGCTCGTTGAACACTTCATCCCTCAATTTTTCTTGTTCGGCTTCCTTCATCTCCTGAGTCCTCAAGCGCTGAAGTCGCCTGCACTGGGATCGACTGAGGCATGACGGGTGCCATCTTGGTTTAGGTTCGATCGGCTCATGAATTTTCCCAGCCAGATCGATATCTTCCTTAGCAGGTTCCGAAGGTTTGGCCTGATTCGGCATAGATGACCTCTCCTTGATCGGCTTCTTATACTCTGGGCCAAGCCGATTACGTATTGGTCCAGACAGCCGTTCCTTAGCTGATTGCCTTGGCCAATCTTTTTGGGGATAGTGCTCCATTGGACATGACCGTGGTGATGGTAATGCCACACCTCTCTCCCAGCAAAACTGCCAAAAGGGGCATCTCTGATGGGCGCTTTCCAAATTGTCTGGCCAATACAAGTTATCTGGCTGGCGAGGACGTTGCCTTTGCCGATGGCTTATTCTCTCATATTTTTCAAGTAGCTGAGAGAATGTTGACTTAGGCCTGGGTGCTGGCTTTCGTGGTGGAGATCTTTCGACCTTATATATATCATCGTCCGACTTGCAGCTCTCCCTTTGGTTTAATTGTCCTTAAGTTTTTGCCATTTTGATCGGCTTCTATCTGAAACGAGCTGATCGTTATCTTGAGTGTCTCACTGCTGTTGGAATTGGACTGAACGTTGACCCGCCAGATCGGCTTAGGTTCTTCATCCTTGGGCTCCTTCCCTTTGTGCGAGCACTGGACCATGTTGATTGGAAAAGGATTGACATCCACTTGCATGGCTGGGTCCTCTGCAAACTTGAGTGGACTGTCTTCAATGGCTGACTATATCTGTTGACGAAAAATATTGCAATCGTTAGTGTTATGCGAAAAAGAGTTATGCCAATTACAATATCGTAGTTTCTTGATGTCATCGGCTGATGGTATCACATGCCCTTTTGGCAGTTGTATCAATTTTTCTTGTAACAATAAATCAAATATGCAGTCACACTTCGGCACATCAAAGGTGTATTTGATTTCCGACTTATTTTTCGTCGGCTTAAGCCATGAGCAGACAAGTGATTTTTTAGGACCTTTTACCCACTCGGCTGTGTTTATATTTGCTTCATCATCTTCAGAGGCCTCGCTTGAGCTGTAGTCGACCATGTTTACCTTGGCCTTTTCGTTGCTATTCCCATTTAGTCTAAATTTATCCTTGAATCCCTTGTTGTCAGAGTATCAGCTCTCCTGCGCCGATACACAGTGAAGCACATGACTTAAATCGGAAAATTCTTGCCCAGCAAATTTCTCCTTAAGCGGCAGAATCAACCCCTGAAATGCCAAATCGGCTAATTGGTCGTCAGGCAATGTAACATTGAAGCGCTGATTTCGCACCTCCCTAAATTTTCTGATATAATCTGAAACAGACTCGCCGAACATCTGTCGGACAGAACTTAGATCCGAAATTCTAAGCTCAGGGTTGCCAGAGAAGAAATATTCATGGAATCGGCTTTCCAAATCATTCCAAAAGTAGACCGAATTCGGAGGTAGATTTGTGAACCAAGTAATTGCCGTCCCCAACAAAGAGAAAGGAAATAACAGATTTTGAACATAGTTCAACAAAGAATACAGATTTTGAGTCATTACATGTTATTCATGAATGTTTGGAGCAAATAAACTGGTTACATTTTTTTCATTTTGTGTGTACAATTTAAAGGATTTTCATATTCCGATAAATATTCGTGGCCGTATTCATTTTTATTCGTATTCGCTCCGTATCTGTATTCAATATTATTCATATTTGTATCTAGGTTATCTGTACTCGTATCCATTTAGAGAAAAAATATAAAAACAAATATTATAGAGCCATTATCCATCCGTATTCGATCCGCTTTTTTCCCTACTGATGATTGTCCTACCAATCTATGCCATGCATTGGCGGGCATCACCGAAACTTTCTGTAGTGTCATTGTTTTTCCTGCAAATAATCTGAGCTTGATCGCTCGACGGTAGTAACATTTTGGATCACAATCAATTGTGACAACTGACAATGCTACCATCTTTGCGGCCACACAGATTTTCACAAGGTAATTAAACAAGTGCAGTTATTTCCCCTGCAGGCCTGGATATATACAACATGCATGAATTATCTGTTCTTCCGGGGCCTGGCGCCAACGCAGTATAGGACCAAAATAATTTGACTGGACATTCCTCCTCGAACTGTCGAACGCGCCACTGCTGCATTAACGGCTTTCTGCGTCTTGTAAGGTGTAACTAGGGCCGTAAACGAGCCGAGCTCGAGCGAGCCTGGCGCTCTAGACTCGAGCTCGGTAAGACTCGAACCGAGCTCGAGCCGAGCTCGAGTTTGGGTTCGAGTCTCGACTCAGACTCGAGCTCGGCTCGGTCCAGGCTCAAGCTCGGCTCGATTAAGCTCGATAAGCTCGGGAAGCTCGAGTAAGCTCGGTTATTTTGTAAGCTCGGTAGGCTCGGTAACAAGCTCGAGTAACCTTGACTCGAGAAAGCTCGGCAACAAGCTCGAGAAAGCTCGATTTAAGCAAGCTCGATTTAGGCTCGAGTAGGCTCGCGAACTATTCGAGGTCGGCTAGGTTAGGCTCACGAAGCTCGAGCTGAGCTCGAATCAAACCTCTCACGAGTCGAGCTCGAGTAGCTCGCAAGCCTCAAACTTTTTTTTATAGCTCTAGTTGTAACTAAGGCCGATCCGACAACGACGACGGGAGTGCAATTGGGCGCGCTCCGTGATCTCGCGAAACGTGTTTAGCTGACCATGTGATTGATGGCAAAAGTATCTTGGAGGCAGCCAGGCCGTGATCTTGGATTTTGGGATGAAGGTTAGCACGAATCTCGGGCCTCTCTTGTGCCCTTGTGTCTGTCTGGTGTCGAATTCTATGGCAAGAGCTACACGACCCTCTTCGGTTAGAAGTGCCATGTGGATAGATATATCAAGTGACCAGGTTCTCTCACAATGATAACTGCCCTATCTAGTTTGAAAAGATTGCTTTTTTTTTTAAGCTAGCTTGGCTCCTGACGTAAAACTTGGGAGCACAAGTTTTGTTGCTACGGTAGTAAAAAGTTACAGAATTATAATATAATATTATGAAAACAATTTTGGCGGCGAATGTTTCCGTACGTCTTTTTGTGTCTAATATAATGCAAAGTACGCACTTGTCTACTAGCATCTCTGTAATTTCCTAGCTAGGGGATGGGGAGAGGTGTCCAGCAGAAAAGTTGGCCTCAACAAAGCTCCACCCTAGGCTCCACCGGAAGATTTGATCCCGTTACAAAGACATGCGTTAAGTCACAATTAGGTTATGTTAGGTGCGGGTATAGTTTTTTTTTTAGAAATAGTTTTTGGTTAGGCTATATAGTTGAAGAGCTGCATGACCGAACGGCTGAGTTGAAGAGATTTAGTGTTTGATAGTCTGATTTTTATGTGTGAGGGGTTGTAGATCGGGAATGAGCCTGAGCTGGATGAGGTTTGGGATTTTATATTTGATAGGAGTGAGATAATTTTCTTTATTAATATAAATTTGCAGTTGGTGGCAGTGATCCGTTCTTCTTAGACCCCTACCATATCTCCAATAATAGCAGGTCATTATAGCTAATTATTCTTTTCTGATTTATAGCCAGCCATATTTCTCTAAATATGACTGATTATTGTAGTAAAATCCCTGATTATTGCTGGTAATTAATAGCCGGCCAATCATTCCTTTTGTACTCTATATATGTTGTACAGTTTTCACAGAATCAATCAAAAGAATTCATTCAAGATCTCCCATATTATGCCGCTGTGGCGAATGAACATGACGAACTGATCAATAAGTGACGGACCGACGTACATGGTCGCGAGGCGCAGGAGGCCGAGCGCCGCGGTCAGTAGTAACTGCGGCCAGAAGGACAACCAGAGCGCGACACCCACCGGGTGTCGTGACCCCAGCGCCGACCAGTTGGACGTGAACAAAGTGTACGACGACGCTTCGACGCGATTGCCCGGCGATACCGGTGGGACGTCGTCGGCGGTGAGAGAGTCATTGGCATACCCCTTGGAGATAAACGGGTTGATCCAGCTGAACGTCGTGAGAGAGAGAGAAACGACGCGGTGGCACACGGCGTGGCGGGTGCCTCGGCGCTGGTGTTTTCTGGTTCACCTTCATGGGCTCCGGCGTCATGGCCGGTGAAGCCAGTGATGGCTAGGTACGCCAAAGGCATGGAGACGAGTAGGCTGGCAAAGGCGAGAGGGTCATCTGGGAAGAGCAGCGAACCATCGGCGCAGCGGACCACTGCCAAAGCGGAGAAGAGCGCGACGCTGAGGGTGGTGGCGATCCGGAAGACGCGGAGGTGCAAAGACTGGGTGGCGGCGGTGGCCCCTTTCTCCGAGGCGACTGACCACGCGGCCATGGCGTGCACGACGAAGTGGGTGACGAGGATGGCGGACTCCACAGCGCACCATGGCGTGCTCGGCAGGAGGAAGAACGCGAGCACGAGGAGGACGGCGGACGCCCCGAGCACGACCGCGTAGCGGCCAGTGGTCCGAAATAGCGATGGCTTCGGTAGCAGCGCTTAGTACTCGGCGGAAGCCCCTGTGTTGCCCCTACGAAGGCGGTGGATGATGAGGACGAGCGAGGCGATGAGGAAGACGAGGTCGATAAAGATCAAGAGCGTACAGCTGGTATGGCGAGAGGAAGAGGAATGCGAGCTGGTAATATAAATTGCAAAAAGGGATAAAAATGATTAATTGATTTTTTAGATTGGAAATATATATTGCTACGTACAATATATTTGGTTTTAATTCATACCGGAGAAGAAACCATAAAAATTTTTGTAATCGGGAGAAATAGATGTTTGATCTTGTAGCACAATTTTCTTTTATTGCTTGACCTTTATGTTTTGTTACCAATTTTATTTTTTGTAGCAACGCACGTGCATTGATTTAGTTTCAATTCTAATGGTAAGGTTAGAATCTCAGCCCACCGAAACCGTAGAAAGCTACTCATATTAACTTTCAGCTTTTAATTTTTTCTAGTATAAATAGACTACTAGCTTTTAACTTTTAGCTATAAAGAAACTAACCGTTTAAAACAGCTTTGGTTTTCGAAAAGAGGAGTTGAAGCGAAAACCATCGTAAATACGCAGATCTCAACTATCCATCTCCCACCGTGATCGACTGGTAGTACAAACTTCAAAGCCTGCCGCCTGCCGTTCCTGGTCAGTTTTTGTACTTAATTTTTTTGTACTATTCCCTTGTGTACGCAGTTATGTCTGTATTTATATATAAACTGTTTAACCATGTTGTTCATCTTATTGCAAGAGATTATATTAAGATGTGTGGTTGTTATATAATGCTGACAAATAAGCTTGTTGGAGCTCGATACATTGCTTGATTACATTTGCTAATGGGTTTAAAATTGAAATTAGTCTATTTCAAATGAGAAAAGGTTAATGAGGCTCAGTTTAATAGTAACTTATTAGCTTAAATTTAAAATAGTCACTTAAATAGTAAATAAAATAATTTTACGTGAAATATGTTAATTTCAAAAGATGATTCATCATAACTCGTTAAGCTGGGTATCTACGGATATCAGCTTCTGAAGATAAATTATCCGGAATAGTCGGTGCAACAGCCCAGCCAACGATAGAAAGGCCCAGTACACCCCGCTACAGCCCAGCCAACGATAGAAAGGCCCAGTACACCCCGCTGAGCCCATGAGTGGCCTCGATCCATTATCTTACTCACTTCTTCCTCTCGACTTTCGAGGCCTCGACGCCACCTCCCCTCTTCGTCTCTCCGGTGGCCGGAGCCCCGCCTCCTCCTCGTATGCGAGCCGCCAGAGGCCCAGAGCTCTTCTTTCACGGACGCTGTCCCCTTCGCCCTGTCGCGGTTGTGCTTCCCCCTCGCTTTGACTCTTTCTTGCGACATACATGAGTGCCCGAGCAAAGCCGTTAAGCGGCCATCTAGGTTCCTCCGATGCTCCACCCCCGGGAAGCCATGTTGGCCGCGGCGGCGGCCACCGCCGCGTTCCCGCCGGCAGTTTATTCTTTCCCGGTGAAGCGGATCAGGCATGGGGCATTCTTGTCCTTGAACCCTCTGCTCTAATCTTCTATTAGTTCTTATCCTTATGCTATTAGTTCTTATCCTTATAGGAGGCCTTGGTGAATTCTACTATTCTAGGAGGTTATCTTGTAGCTGCCGAGCGGGACGAATTTCAGCTTGGTACTACCAATTGGAGGTGCATCTCTTTTTGCCCTTTTAGTATTAGGATTTTTTTTTCACAATTCTGTTGAGAACTGGTTCTTGGTTTATCTCCAACTGTTATGCAGAAATACAACACCAGTTCAATCTAGAAATAACAACTTAGTGGTAGTGTTAATGTTCAAAAAGTTTCTTAACATGTTATGTGAGGGTAAAGTTCATTATGTTTGGGTCTAGCTGATTGCTTGGGCTGTGTGAGAGGACTGACTTAGCTCTCATGTTAGCCAACAAATTGAGGACTCTGGGCGAGCTCTGGCCCTTATTTTGGTTCTAAATATGGGCTTTGTTAGCTCTTGTTTCAAGTAAGGCTCTATATGGATCTTCAAGCTTGTGATTTTAACATCTTAGCACACAAAGAATTGGTTTGATCCTCAGCAGTTCTCAGTATAGTCCAGTACTGATGTACTATAAATTGTCGTTTGAGATAATGGCAGATGCATCACGCTGCTTTAGCCATTTAGTATTGATACTGATAAATTCCTTCTGTGTTGTATTCAATGCAGCGGTTTACTCTTCCCTATCAGGATTAGATCAAACAAATTTATTTAGGGGAGAAAATGAATTGTTACTGGATTCATTACGTGTTGGTGTGTGATTCACATATTCTGAATTAATTGTCCTTGTTTGAGCTACTGCTGCTCTTGGAAATCATGTAGATTGTCTGAAATATATGTAATCAGCCACTCTACATACACACTTTGCCCTTTTGCATTTAGTTGTGAAATATATTGAACTTCACTTCTTTTTAGGTGAGAAGAGTCAGTTATCGGCCTCCTGGATATGAACACAATTTGTTGAATCAAACTAGTCTCTCTCTTAGGGAGAAAAGGTAAGCAACTAAGCATGTATTTTATATTGGGATAGATGTATTTCTTGGATAGCTTTTGTATTGCTGAGACCACTATATTCATGCAGTTTTGGTTTGATGTTTGGACTGAGTGGGAGTGGAAAGACCACTCTTTTACAGGTTTGCGTTGAAATGCTTCATGGCATTTTTAAATCCCCCCTCCCCCCTTATCTTTTGTCTTAAGTTGACAGCTTGATTTGTCAGCTTGCATTCAGAAATACGATGATAGTGGAATCCAATGGGTCTATCAGAAACGTTGACAAATTGATCCACAGTCTTTAAGTGGTGGGTTTAAGCGGCAGCTTGCTCTGGCAATTCAACTGGTATTGTTTGTATTGCTTTGTTATGAGTTGATATTTTATATATAAAAGAAATGCAAGATGGGTAATTGTTTGCGCTGTCTTCTGTTATTTTCTGACTTTGTAGGTTCAGACTCCTGATCTATTGTTGCTTGATGAGCCACTCGCTGGTCTTGGTATATTCTTGAATGGCTTTATAAAACTAATATTTTAAGATTATTTCTTATTTATCGATTTATTTATGAGCAGTTGCTACTTTTGCTTGTGCATCCTACTATATATGTTTACTGATGACAGTTGCTAGGGTTATTGTTTGTAGTAAAATAGTATGTTGAAATTAATATTTTCTTGTAGTAGATGTGCTTACCAAATGTGATAGCCAATTCCTCTCGCTAGATTTACTTTGAAGATCAGCAGGAAAAAGGGAGTTCGCAGAGAGGAAAAGGGAAGCAGGAGGAAGAGATCGTGGAGAAGGGAAAGAGATCTTTCTATTTCTTTTCTGATCCTGTTTGCAACATCACAACGCCCTTTTAACACCGCAACAACTCACGCCAATTACCAACTCAGTTACCGTTTGACAAGCAACAGTAAATTCCGACAATTACTTAGTTACTCACTCTTTACTAATCACAGCCGTTCATCAACACGAACAAATCTTCGCCATTCCTTTTGAGCCCTCCATCAACCACTCGTTCCCGCCCTTTCTGCCATCGCGCCCTCTTTGGACTCCTTCAGCTCCGCCATCCTGACACCACCCCCTTCGGCAGAATCGGCTTGACCCCAAGCCAAAGCAGCAGGAAAACGTTGTTTAACCACCGTATAATCCTCCCATGTCGCCATGTCCGCCGGAATCCCAGTCCACTTCAGCAGCACCTGCGTAATAGGAGAGTTGCCTTTCTTCACAAGACGGCGATCCAAAACAAGTTCTGGTTCAGCATTCTCCATTGTCAGATCAGCAACACTGGGAGGTGTATGAAAAATGGGAGTGAAATCTGGGACCGAAGCCTTCAATTGTGAAACATGGAAGACAGGATGGACTTGACTCCCACTCGGCAACTCCAACTTGTATGCAGCAGACCCAATCTTCTCCAAAACTCGATAAGGTCCAAAGAATTTGAAAGCCAGTTTGGGGAAAGGACGATTCACCACCGAAGACTGGGCATACGGCTGAAGCTTAAGGTATACTTGCTCACCCACTTGAAACTGCCGATCAACCCGCTTATTGTCAGCTTGAAGCTTAATTCTATTCTGAGCCACATGCAGATGGTGCTTCAAACGTGCTGCGTGAGCAGTCCTTTCATTCAGCCAATCTGTGACCGACGGTGAAGTATCAGGAGAAACTGGCAACAAAGCTCCGTATCTAGGATCCATGCCATACAACGCCTTAAACGGAGAACACCCAAGAGAAGTATGATAACAGGAGTTATACCAAAACTCCGCCATTGCCAACCACTTACGCCATGCAGTTGGAGAAGAATGAACCGCACAACGGAGGTACATTTCCAAGCACTGATTTACCCTTTCACTTTGCCCGTCAGTCTGCGGGTGGTATGCCGTGCTAAAGTGCAGCTTAACATCCATAGCTGTGAAGAGTGCCTTCCAAAACAAGCTGGTAAAAATTTTATCACGATCGGATACAATGGAACGTGGCATACCATGAAGTTTAACAATGTTCTCCAGAAATGCGCGCGCTACCTGAGGCGCTGTGAACGGATGTTTAAGAGGAACAAAGTGAGCATACTTCGAAAAGCGATCAACGATTACCATGATAGTGTTATATCCCTCGGAAGAAGGCAGTCCCTCCACAAAATCCATCGTGAGGTCGAGCCAAGCCCCCTCTGGTACCGGCATTGGCTGAAGCAACCCAGGCAGACGAGTGTGTTCATGTTTGGCCTGTTGACATATTGCACACTGAGTGACCACATTCCGCACATCGGTTTTGAGACCAGTCCATATAAACAATTTCTTGACACGCTGGTATGTGGCAGCAGCTCCAGAATGTCCCCCAATGGCGCTGTCACGGAAGGCTTTAATGATCTTCGTTTGTAGTGCCGAATTGGAGCCCACCCAAATACGGCCATGCTGTTTGATCATTCCCTGATGCAACTGAAAACCACGGTCATTCGGAGAATTGACTGCCAATTCTGCCAACAATTGTTGGGCCTTCAAATCAGTAGCATATGAATTCAATACCTCCTGAATCCAGACAGGTTGGACTGAGGACACCGCTTGCAGTGCCATTACATGCCCCACACGCGAGAGAGCGTCAGCCACACGATTCAGCGCACCTTGTTTGAACTGAATCTTAAAGTGAAGCGCCATCAATTTGGTCATCGCTTTCCTCTGTAATTCAGAGACCAACTGTTGCTCGCCTAGATAACATAAACTTCGGTGATCTGTATGAATCACAAATTCCCCTCGCTGAAGATATTGACGCCATCTATCCACTGCCATGATCACTGCAAGAAATTCTTTTTCATAGATCGACAGTTTTTGGTGTTGTGGGCTTAATGCTTTACTCAAGAAAGCAATAGGATGCCCTTTTTGCATTAAGACAGCGCCAATTCCAATGTCACTCGCATCGGTCTCTACTACAAAGGTTTGCTGAAAATCTGGTAAAGCCAGAACAGGGGTTCGACTCATAGCCAGTTTGAGCTGTTCAAACGCATGAGTAGCAGCTGAGTCCCAATGGAATGCCTTCTTTTTCAAGAGATTGGTAAGAGGACGAGCTAGAACTCCATAATTCTTCACAAATTTGCGATAATATCCAGTAAGTCCAAGGAAACCCCGAAGCTCTGTCACATTCATGGGTTGCGGCCAAGTCAGCATCGCATGAGTCTTAGCGGGGTCAGTAGCTACCCCTTCATGGGATATGATGTGGCCCAGATAGATGATACTGCGCTTGGCAAAGTCACACTTGTTTCTCTTGGCAAATAACTGGTTCTGTTGCAACCAAGACAAAACAGTAGCCAAATGATCAGTATGAGCTTCCAAGGTTGGACTGTATATAAGAATGTCATCCATGAAGACTAGCACAAATTTGCGTAAGCCTGGCGCTAGAATTGAGTTCATGAGACACTGGAATGTCGCAGGGGTATTTGTTAAGCCAAATGGCATTACCCTAAACTCAAAGTGACCATGATGAGTCTTAAAGGCTATTTTCGCCATGTCAGCTTCAACCATCCTTATCTGGTGGTAACCAGCCTTTAAATCCAGTTTGGTGAAATACTGAGTGCCTGCTAATTCATCCAACAGTTCATCGACTACTGGCATGGGAAACTTGTTCTTGATGGTTAGACTATTGAGTTTGCGATAGTCCACACAAAAGCGCCAATTGCCGTCCTTCTTTTGTACTAACAAAACTGGAGACGCAAATGGACTTGTGCTGGGTTGTATGAAGCCCAATCTCAACATCTCATCAACCTGCCTCTCTATCTCATCTTTTTGCATTGGAGAATATCGATATGGTCGACTGTTTACCGGTATGGAGCCAGGCAATAAGGCAATAGCATGGTCATACACTCGAGAAGGAGGAAGACCAACCTGTTCTGAGAAAACTTCAGCAAACTTCCCCAATATCATCTGAATTTCAGTTGGAATAGGTGCGGAATCCTCAACTGATACTACTTCAGTTTCTTTGGCAAGAGCCCATATCGCATGTGTGCTACGCCACCTGTACCCACACTTCTCTGGTGCTACCATTCTGTGATCTAGGTATTCCTGTGACACTCCCTGCAGCTTGATGTTACACCCTTGGTGGACAAATTCCAACGTTTTCTGCTTCCAATTGCAAGTCATCGGATTGTACAATTGAAGCCAGTCCATGCCCAAGATTGCATCATACGTTCCCAAAGCAAGCACTCTCATATCGGTATGAAATGAATACCCTTGTGTGCACCATTCCAACTGTGGTATATGACTAGCACAATGTATAGCTTCTCCATTTGCAACAAAGACTTGAACCGTAGGAATCGGTTCAGGATGATACTTTGTACGTTCAAGGAATTTGGAGTTGATAAAGCTGTGTGAGCTGCCCGAATCGACCAACATCAGCATCAAGTGGTTTCCGACCATCGCTTGTAACCGGATGGTAGCCAGATCCTCAGTGCCGGATAAAGCATGAACGGATAGCCTGTATTGTTCTTGTTCAAATACTCTGTCTTCTTCTTCAAGTGTTTGTAAGAGTTCCTCACTCAGATGCTCAGGAGTTTCGTCAACTGATAATGCATGAACTTGTACAGGTGGAATTATTTTACACTGATGATCTTTGTCAAATTTGTCGCCGCACCGAAAACACAAACCACGAGCTCGTCGATAGTCCCGTAATTGCCGAGCTCGATTCAACTCTTCCATCTGGGGTCTGTTTGGAGCAGTATGGACCTCATGTCGGTTTGTGCCTCCTGGTTTCGAAGCCACAGGTGCCCGAAATGACTTTATCTTGTTTCTTTCACACTTCTCCTCTTGAATCTGGGCCAGAAGAAACGCCTTACGAACAGAAACCGGCAATTGAATCTCCACATCATACCGGATTTCATCTTTCAACCCCAGAATAAAATGATTGACAAAAAAATCTTCTGAACATGACTTATCATATGCTCTTACTTTATACATGGCTATTTCAAACTGATTCTGATACTCTATCACTGTTCCTGTTTGTTTGATCTGAATGAGATCCCTGATACACCGACGAGAGTCATATGCTCCGAACTCGGACTCAACAACTGACATGAAATGGTCCCATTCTCCCGCAGGATACTGTTCCTGGTACACCTGCAGCCACATTGCTGCATTGCCTTCCATGTGCATTGCTGCCGCTGTGGTCCACAACGATTTATCTATCTCATACATCTTGAAATACTGCAAGCAACGGTTCCTCCATATCCGAGGTTCTTCACCTTCAAACTTCGGAAATGTCAGCTTTGGCATCTGTAGCCTCTTCTCCCCATGAACTTCCGTCGGCCACTGCGGTGGTGTGTCCATTCCCAACCGCACTGATGATAACGGACATTTACCCAACAATCCGGTAGTAGGTGCGAAGTTGTTATATGACCCAATTTTAGATTATCACGGTAAGCAAGGCTCGTCATGCTAACGTCTTCCATAATGTCATTTCATCCTCATTTAATTATAATTATACAAATGTTAGGACATTCATCTTGCATTGAGAGGGAGTAATAAAATCCCAAAACTTATTTTCCAAACTGCACACATGTTGTTTCACCTTACTCAATGACATGTGGGCCATGCTTGTAAGAGAGAGGAGAGTAGGCTGCACATACCTACCATATCAATTCTTACTTTACTCACCTCTACCCACCCACCTAGCTAGTCTATGACACATGGGACCTACTTGCATTGGAACTTGGGGCTGCACATCATTTCCATGTCTTTTCTCACTCAAATCACTCATACCCACCCTTTTACCTACTCTATGACATGTGGGACCTAGCCCCACATGTAAGGCATGAGTGGGCAGCCTATATAAGGCCCTAAACATTGGTTTTTCCTCCCCCATACAGCTCATTTGCTCAGCTCAATCCAGAAAAAACAGCAAACACACCTCTCCAACCCCTTGCCATTTCTTCCTCTCAAATCCTCACAAGATTAAGGTTTGAGCTTGTGCATGTTACACCATCTTGTAGCCAAGATCAAGAGCTTCAAATCCATCCAAATGGATTCTTGAGGAACCAAGTTTTGGGTGAGTAGCAATCGTTTCTTTCTCCTCCATGTTCTGAAATTTAGAACCTTGTAACTCATTTATTTTCTTTTCCCATGGAATCCATCATCCAACCATGAATCGGGTCGTGCATGTCGCGTGGAAGCTTGAGGAGGAGGGCTAGTTGTTCTTTGCAAGCACGAGCAAGTGATGACATTGTCGTCTCACGCAAGCAAGGAGGTGACGAACCGCAAGAACCAAGGCGCTTCGACACTCTTCGCCATTCCCTCACCGAAACCAACCTTCACTTAGTGCAAAGGCAACTTTGTAGTGGTAAGAATCTACCTTAGTTCACCCTTTTGAAGTCCTAGTACAATGCTATGAAACATAGGAGCCAAACATGAATTGTCGTTTTTGAAACAGAGAAGCCTAGCTCGGATAGTCCGAGATTTCACTCGGACATTCCGAACATTTTCGGATATTCCGAATAAAGTTCGGATAGTCCGAATAGGAATTAGTTTGAAGGCGCGCGGGTTAGCCGAGAAGGTCTACTCGGACATTCCGAGGTGGCCACTCGGATAGTCCGAACCATCCGGATACTCGAATGTAATTTTCGGATAGTCCGAACTTAGTTTCAACTTCGCATCGAGAGGTCCACTCGGACATTCAAGTGACACTCGGATACTCGAACATAATTCAATAAAAGCCCTAAGACTTGAACCTTTGACTCGAAAACTCAATTAGTACCTTCATATTATGATTAATATTACATATCATGAGCATTTCATGCATTCTTTACTCATGTGCATCATTGGAGTTCTCGAATTGGTGTTTATTGAATTGAATTTTCTCGATTAGGTGTTGACGCTTCGGAAGGCACTCCGAGCACGACTACATCTTTGAAACCAAGATCGGCGACAAGGCACTACTTTAATCCTTGACCATGATTGCTCCTACTATTTGAAGTTTATGTTTTGGAATTATTTTATCAATTGCATGCTTACTTTCAACTACAATTATGATTGGGTAGAAAACTTAGCTATTACCACATTGTGATGTTATCCTCTCATCATGTTCTTTCCATGTTCCATTGTCGCTCTAGGTGGTTGGTTTATTATTATTGTATATGGGTTCGCATTTAATTGCTTAGCCATGCTTAGAATCTCGTTAGAAACGCGATAGATGGACTTAGTCCATTGGTCATAATGATTGAGAATTATTATGATGATGTTGATGTTAATTGTTGATTAATGAGTAGAGATATTGGCTAAGGACCCTAAGGATTAAATCCTGGTGACGTCTTTTTGAGTAACTATCGTGCGAACCACACGCTGTTTATGGGACCGGCGTAACCAAGTACTTGTGTATGACTAGGGTATGTAAACCATGTGCACTCGGAGTTCCTTGAGCTTAGTGGAGCGTCAAGGAATGATCCGGAATTCCTTGGGCTTAGTGGAGCGCCAAGGAATATCCTCGAGTCCCTCGACTTTGTTGAGTTGGGGATGTCCAACAACGGGTGTACTCCTTGATCCACACACACCGAACCTTCGGGCACGCGGGATCGAGGGTCACGATCATCCGGATGGTTTAGATACACTACCATGCATCTTTGGAAAATGGTTTGTCACGTTCACCTCGTGACACATCAAAGGAAGTGTGTTAATAGCTTGGCTTACGAGTATGGCGTGTCGTGTGGGTAAAGTCGTACCTCTGCGAGTTTAAACTATTGAATAGCGCGTCCATGGTTAAGGGCGATCTCTTGAATTGTCGATCCATCGGGCGAGTTTTAAGGACTTGGTAAGAATGGGATGGGAGTGGGAAAAAGGACATGAGTATTGGAGTACTTGTGTGTGTAGTCGAACATGAGCGATGGAACTCATGGTTAGGAGAATGCTTGAAGGCATGCTGCAAATGTGAATATGATGATGTTATATTATGTATTAGATTTTGCAAATGTTTACTAAATGCAAATCTTTTCAATCTATACATGCTTATGAATTATCCCAAATATTGCTTTATCTTTGAAATTGCCATTTTGCCTCCCTTTGATGTAGCAACCACATGTAGTTAGAAACCAGCATACAACTTATATTATTGTGCTAGTACACTCTTTGTACTCAATCGGATTGTCCACTTCTTTGCAGTGAGGATGAGGCCCGCCGTGGACTTTACCGAGCGATTTCGGTGATTCTAACGTTTAGTCGCCGTTCTTGCCCGATTGGTTGCACGAGGGTTTGGGGGCATGCCATGCTGGCCCTTTTGTTGTTTATCTTATGTTTTCGCTGCTACTTGATGTAATAACTTTAAATATGTCGTTATGGACAGCAGTCCTACTTTTGGTATGTAATAACGTTTATGCTTCCGCTAATTATATATGTGTTGTGATGTCAACTGTTGGATGAGAATGCTCGTGTTGGCGAACTATCCTGGGACCAACACGGGTATAATCACGGGACGCCCGAGGTTCCCTTGATTCACTTGAGATATGCCACGCATTTGGGTGAATCAGTGGAGTCCCGGGGACGGTTCCCCACATAAGTTCACCCCGTTGTCCTGCCGATCCATGAACTTGAGGCGGCGTGGTCAATCCAATATCACTGTCGATCCGAGAACCTGTTGGTGCTCCCGGATTCTCCTTCAAAGTCTGGACCACCTTCTGGAACTGTTCCATTAACCCGACAATAACATTGTTATGTTCGGTTACCTGAGCTTGAAGAACAGGGATAGTCTCTACGGGTTTGATTTTCTCGACGATGAAGTCCAGGTGCGCCTTCATGGACTCCCATTTCTCCTCCAGTCGCTCCCATTTCGCGTCGGCCTGCTCGGCTGCTTCCCCAACCGCCTCCAGCACCATCCTGGTTTGCACCGAAGGTTTAGGAGGCGCCGTGACTGCTTCGATCGAAGGAACCAGAGTTGGGAAACCGTAGTTTGTGCGGAAATGCCTAGAATCAATTTCTTGATCCCAGGCTTCTCCAACCCTCGTCCGGGATTTTACCCTTCCAGATCGAATCAATCAACCCGAATGATACTTTGCGGAAGAATGCGGATCGGCCGGCTCTGATACCAAATGTGATAGCCAATTCCTCTCGCTAGATTTCGCCTGAAGATACAGCAGGAAAAAGGGAGTTCGCAGAGAGGAAAAGGGAAGCAGGAGGAAGAGATACGTGGAGAAGGGGAAAGAGATCTTTCTATTTCTTTTCTGATCCTGTTTGCAACATCACAACGCCCTTTTAACACCGCAACAACTCACGCCAATTACCAACTCAGTTACCGTTTGACAAGCAACAGTAAATTCCGACAATTACTTAGTTACTCACTCTTTACTAATCACAGCCGTTCATCAACACGAACAAATCTTCGCCATTCCTTTTGAGCCCTCCATCAACCACTCGTTCCCGCCCTTTCTGCCATCGCGCCCTCTTTGGACTCCTTCAGCTCCGCCATCCTGACACCAAGTTTGTACCTTCATTGTCAGATTGGAAAGCTCGGACTGATGTTGTGAATCTCCTAAAGGAGCTTAAAGAAAGACCAGACAATACTGGTTGTAAGTGATGACCTAAGGTAATTTAGAACTCACTTTAAAAGAAAACACTTTCCTATCACTGTGCCCCATCAGAACCACAATTGAACATTTTATGAGCTATGTGTGGGTTTTTCGATACTTCCATTCGGGCATTCAGCTGAAAGCAAACAACTTATAAATCTTGCAGCTTAACCTGATGCTGTTGAAATGCCTAATTGAAAACATTTTGCAGGGAATTATACCCTCTAGTGGACCGCTCATGGAGAATGGAAATGGGTGGAATTTTGGAGGAGGAAGCTTTACCTGTGTAAATGCTTTCGTTTGTTAACCGTCAAGCAAGCTGGGCAGTATACTAGCAGTGGTGACATTATGTATGGTAAACTACTTTTCTAGCCTTACATAATGTTAGCCTGGATTTTTTTTTGACAGGGACAATAAAATCAAAGATGGTTGTAATTGAGTTGTTTGGCGATATAAGTGATGACTTGTGCATGTTGAGGATTGGAGGAACAAACAATGCGACCTGGAGGTATCATGGATGTTAGTCCTGAACTTTGACTGCTGAAATGGAGAACAATCTTTGATGCAGATATTTGTTGGGCTAAGGTGCTGATCTGTATGTTGAGAACTGCACAGGCTATATAGGTCATTGTTGTGCAAATGAACGGCAGGGCTCGTTACAACCCAGTATAATTTGGAACATGTAACGAAATCATGCCAAAAATGGTGTTGGTGTGCATACTTTATTCTGACGAGGGTTCATTCCCTTGTGCTATTATTATGAACATGGTCTTATGTTCAAATTCTTGTGTTGTCACTGTTGCAAAGTCTGTTACGCAGGCTATCTATAATGCATGTGTACATTGTTTTTTTCCTCCAAATTTCTTCGACCTGTTCTCCCTTGTACAGCAGAATGCTTAAATCCCGTCTTTTCCCATTTTCCTTCATTTGTGAGATGTGGGAATCTGTCTCGTTCATACAGTGATGTTTATGAATGGTATAACATCAGTTAGTATCATATATTGGCAGCATGTGTCCTGATTCCTGAACCTAGGTTCAACATGGTCAACGAATTATATTCCCACTATGAGCATACTATTCTTGCTTTGTGTGATTTACGTCAGTCAGTATCATATATTGGCAGCATGTGTCCTGATTCCTGAACCTAGGTTCAACATGGTCAACGAATTATATTCCCACTATGAGCATACTATTCTTGCTTTGTTTGATTTACATTTACTACAGCCCTATTGATCTAAATTACGGGAAAAAGATGTTACTCTACCATTAGCCATTTGGTGTGTCACATAGGTGCACATATATGCTCAAGCAAATAAATAAAAAAAACTCATAGCAAGAATTATTTTCCATCTAGACTACAATTCTCACTTTCACAGCTCATTCTTTTCCACCTCCAACCTTTCTAAACCCCGCGTGTTTGTTTGCCACCACTTGCCAGAAAGGAACTGTGTTAGGTAGGATTAGTCAAATTTGTAAATGCTAAACAAGTGATGCTATATAAGATTTATCATACAGAGCCAAGAATCTTTTAACAAGACATCTCTTCTGATTGTTAATTCATGAATTGAACATCCAGGAAGGCTCCATGAAGCTGACAAGCTTGGAAGGATTTGGTAGGTTTGGTCGTTCTCTCTGTATTTTATGTTGCAATTTTTCCATCATGAAAGGACCATCTACCAGTTGGTCTACTTTTAACATTTTCCTTTTGCTGCTTCCTCCTGTCTGTTGATCAGTCTTAGATATGTCGTCATCAGTCGTCACGATAGTGTTGGTGACCTGGACAATCTGAAAGGAAATGCTAATAGCGACTATGAAAGAAGCATGTGGGGGATGACTCCATGACCTCTCATTTGTTGTATGTACAAATGGTTTGACATTTGCCTTCTCCCTCTGATCTGAATTACTTCTCACTTTAGCTCCATACACACAGAAGGAAGAAGTTAATACTATTAGCTCCTATTGACGTATTGACTGTATACCCGTTTCTCTAACAATGCTACCGATAAGCGCTTTGGACATTTGATGGAAAATGTTCATCAAAAACCCAAAATAACATCTATTTGCAACTCAAAACCAACTTCCTAAGATGTCATCTATTTTGGACTGTAGGGAGTAGTAAACAAACACTTGTAACAGAAGAGAAACAGAGCACATTGTAAATTTCATAGATTTATACATGCAACAAAATAAATAAGAACGTATGGTCGTCGCGCCTGCATGCCAGAGACGCAAGTTCCCGTAAGCAAATCCTTAAGTGATGGTGGCTGCTTAGTGTAATAATAAGAGGTTGAAAAGAAGAACATGCATGTTCCTTATCCTCAAACAATGATTAATGAGATGATAGAAAAAGGGCCACGATTTGTTCTTTCAAATGTTGAGAATTTCTGAAGTAGACAGATGTTCGGTTCGTTCTTTTTGTGAGACGAAAGATGTTTGTTTCTTGTCTCCTGAAAATAATATAAAACCAAACTCTGCTGGGAATATGTCGATCAAATTGCAGCACAAATTTTAAATTGAGATGAACTCACGTAACAGAAGCCGAAATAAATTCAGTTTTAAGCAAATCAACATATAGAAAACAGGCATCCATTTCGTTTCTCCTAACTCATTCGAGTGTAAGCATGAAAATTTTATGGGCGACGCGATACTCCATAGACTTAGGGGTGGGCAAAAATAAACCGAAACCGAAAAACTGAACCGAACCGAACCGAATAAACCGATTTTTTCGTTTTTTTCGGTTCGGTTTTTATTTTAATGCTATTCGGTTTTCGGGCTTTGGTTCGGTTTTTAACATCTAAAACCCGAAAAACCGAACGAACCGATCGGTAGCGCTACGGCAGTTTTGTTTTCGTGGCCTCGTGGGTGTTGTTGCTGTTGGGCTGGGCCTTCCGGCGTCGCTATAGCGGGACCGAAGTCATCGCTATACGTCGCAATTGCCAAGCGCAAGTCATTGCCATTCGATCCCCAAATCAAAGCCAATCGCAAACCCTAGTACCCCATGACACTCTCCCACGGCGGCTCCCTCCCCCACGGCATCTCCAGGGACAACGCCGACCACCCCAACGCGGCCGCAGGGGACTCCGCCGCCGGCAACGTCCCGCAGGATAAGGTGGGTGCGGCCGCTGGGCAAGCGACGAGGCGCGGGTTCAGCGCTCAGGTGCCCGTCACCGTCGAGCGGCCTGGGCTGGTGCTGGTGCCCTACCTGTAGGGAGACGGCGGCGTCCAGGTAATCGGATTGCTTCCTGAATATGGATGTGGGGTTCGAGCAGTAGCTCAAATGTTGGGATTTCTTTGGCCAAAGAATCTTGTTTGTTTCCAAGAATCACATACACTACAGCGAGATGGTGCTGCCGTAATTGAACTCAATACTGACAAATGTTAAGTTTTAGGGTGTCAGATTATCTTCTGCTCTGTCAAATTTGGTGCGGTTGTAAGTTCTTAGCATTTGGTATGTGAGAGAAAGGATATTATTAGATCCTGGTGTTGTCTGTTGGATGGTTTCACCTTTTGTGGATGTAGGTATATTTTCCTTGTTAATCTTCACGAAGATAGGATTTTGTCCAGCACCAAAAGATGTTCCCTTCTTAGTTATGATTATCTTTGGTAATGCCTAGGTAGTTGCTTTACCACATTGAGTAGTACATGGTGCTGAAGAGGTTAAGTCTGAATCTCCCGTTTTGTTGTGATCGCTGTCTACTATCTGTGCTTATCGATAAGATCAGTATTGATTGGCATGATTGCTGCTTGGTTGGAAATTCGGTTTACCGAATAACCGAAAAAACTGAACCGAATTATTTCAGTTTATTCGGTTCGGTTATTCGGTTTTGGTTCGGTTTTAGATCTTCAAAAACCGAATTTTTTAAAAACCGAAAAAACCGAATGCCCACCCCTACATAGACTATCTCCTCACGTTTTCTTTTGCGAATTTTCATATTGATTTGGAGCTCAGAAAGTTTTAAAGTCTTCAAAAGGATGATAGTTTTCACTAGATATCCCCTTTAAAATATATACTCCCATCTTACCACTTTATTACACCCTATGTGACCAAGATTAACATGTTGACAAGCATGTCACCATATCCCTACATGTAACAAATTAAAATGAACATCAAGTTTTAGCATATCTATATACTCCTCCGGTCACAAATAGCTGTTGTTTTTTTAACATAGGTATAGTTAAACTTTCAAAACTTTGATTGTAGTATCTTTTTAAATATTTAAAATGGATACATGAAAATCATATGCGCGTAGATTGGTCTCGAAAAGCACTTTTATAATATTATAATTTTATTGGATTTTATAAGTATATTATAATCAAAATTAGTGGTCAAAGTTGTGTTTTGGAGACCATGTTGATGTCCAAAACAACAACTATTTGTGATCGGAGGAAGTACGTAGAAAGTAAGCATAGCTTGCGTGTCTCTATACATACCTAACAGAATAGATGGCGCAAGCCAAACATATGTACCTCATATATTTTGTGAAATCACAAGATATTTATTACTTTTGTTATTTTCTCTGTGTATAACCCTGTAAACTATAGCTGATCCATTGTATGGGGTGATCTGAAACCATCTAATATTGAAAGTGACCTTGGAACAATCCAAGATACTAAAGCACACCAGATCAAACTGAAAACGAGACCAGGTGATCGATAAGCATTTACTTAAACATGGTAGATTACCAGCACGGACGGCAAAAATGGACACCGGCATATCTGGGCGACAATGACATTCTGATCCTCGCTTTATGCCTGTTCAATGCTTGTACAAGTCCAACGCATCCATGTGGTACGTGCTTGCGCACGCACGAACATTTCTTCTTCTACTTTCGAAAGAAACAAGAAAGGGAGAGAGAAAGATCGATGCATGGTAAAAGCAAATGCCTGGAGACTAAATTTCCATACCAACTGCTGCAGCTGGTTTCTAACCTTGCGTTCTGCCGACTCTGATCGACGAGCTTGATCATTGTTGCCTGGAAGTTGTTCGAAGTACCAAGGGACCTGATGTTTGAAATGAGAGCATTCCCAACGCTCCAAGGTGGAAGGTGCTTAGGAGGAGAAACCTAGAAGTACAAGGGTCTTGTTTGGCTGGGCCACAATCCTAAACCATCCATGTGGATGTGCTAGGTTTTTAGTGTAAATCCCTGGCTTACCCACGTAGATCTCGACTAGAAATAGTCCTCGCAAATAAAAAAAAGACCTCTTTTACAGTGGATTAAAATTAATATAAGCCGGCTATTCCTTTGAATTTAATGGTTAAAATTAATTTATATCTAGTTATACTACCACCTGTAGTATTGGTAGTAAAATTCAGAGATGGGTAAAAGGGTAAAAAATTCTGTCATACTATTTGTGCTTTACGGTAAAGCACGTCCTATGATCCTGATGAATAGTGGATGAATAGATAAGAAGCCTCTGAAGATTACCAGGTATTCCGTGAATCTAAAACTGTGAACAAATTAGAAAAAGTCTAAAATATTCCTAATGAATAGATATGAAAAGTCTAAAATACCCTTAAAGAATGGATGGTTAGATTTGATTTCTACTACCACTATTTACTACCTATGTTATCTACCGTAAAATTTCTAATAAAAAGGCCTAAATGGTTTCCAGAACCCTGACCGGAAGGTTCGACTCTTGATACTCGATGATGTGACGACATATATACTGTATCTTTTATGCTCTGTTGGATGGTTGCAGGGTTGGGATCAATTTGACCAATTTCAGCTGACTTTCCTGAATTATTTGGCCTTATCTTGAACATGGAAATTTTTGAAGGAAAAATTTCTGTTAATTTTGTTTCTTTGTCTATAAATTCTTACCTTCTAGCCAGGACCTTAATTGGTGGTGTCAAACTCTATTTACGATAATGTCAAAGTAATATGTTCGAGCATGAACATATGCTTACAACATTTTTCCCGTTTTGGCTAACAAAGCTATCTTAGGACTTCACATCAAGATGTTACAATATCAAATTCCAAAAAACATACACAATTAACCCAGCTAACATTGGGGAATTGTACTCTGGGATTTAATTAGCTAGGAAACAGGAAGTTTGTCATTTATTTTTACTCGAAAAGTCTTTCTTTTGTCATTTTTTGCTGCCTGTTGAAGGAAGCCTGCTAGCTTGGAAAGCATGCAGGGAGACAAGTTTGCAGGTAGCTGGAGGATTTCCACGTATTGAAGCAGTCAAATTGAACTGGACGATGCTAAATTGATTTGACAGTGAACAAGCGACACGGAGTCGGTAAATTATTGTGACGAGGGTGCTTGCATGTGTTGAATAAACACCTTCCAGTAAACAAAGATGCAACAAAGATTGTTTCGTAATATTCCGAAAAATGCAATAAAATAAAAATAAGTATTTTCAATTTGAATATAATTATTTCATAGTCTTCTTGACAATATTGGTTTTTATTTGAGTTGTCATTGAATTTATGCTTTGTGTGAAAAATCAAATAAATGGAATTAAAGAATGGATAACGGTAAAAAGATAAAAAGGTAAAAGTAAAATCTTAAAAAATTTATATTAAAAATCTTCATCACTTATTTAAATCATTTCAGCTGATGAATAAATTTTTAAAGTAAAGAACGATAGAATGACAAATGAAAAGACCTTCTTTGACTAAAAATAGTGCACAATCTGATTTAAAGAAAAATATGAGAACTTTATCTGAATCTGAGAAAATTACCATAGTGTCCTCGAGACATTATTTACCTCTGGTAAAAGTCTTATAAATTAATAATGTCATTTATGGCCTTTTAAAATTCAAAAACATTTTGAAACTAAGCCAAGTTTGAAGAATTATCGTATGAAAACCACGGTGGCGAATTGAGCAAAACTAAAAAAATAAAAACTATATATCCTGATCTTCCTACACAAAAATTTCTAAATTTTTTTGATGTGGCTAAGACCACTTTTGAACTAACTCAGCCTAGGACCAAATATGACAGACGCATATGCAAAGCAAGGATCTCCTGCTCACGCAACTTCTAGTCGCTCTCGGCCGGCCGGACTAGCACTGTAGCCGCGTCGCCAAAACAATTGATGAGACCGTCGCAATGCCTTTGTTCTCCTCTGGCCGGACAAGCAAATAGCCAGGCACTGTAGCATCGCTGGCTTCTCCATGTTTCGTCGAATCAAGCAGGAGGTAGCTAATGTTATAATTCTATTAATCTAAATAATTTTTGTATCTTGAATTCAAAATTATAAATAAAAAAATGAACAATCTTTAAAGGAATCGCACATTGCTCATTTTGAAAGCTAATAGCGATATGAATGTTGAATTATTTAAAACACGAGCGTCGAATCATTCAATCAAAACCCTAAAATATTCATGTTTTCTTGAGTGAACTTTTATTTGGTTTTCATGCATCTTCTTTTGCCCTTATTAAAGTTGGTCAATTGCCATTTTTCCCATTAAGCGATGTGTAGAACTTCGATGTCTCGACTCGTTAAATAAACAACGACAATTATGATCGCAATATCATCATAAGCGACAAATAAGCATGGCAAACACCCCTTTGATCATATTGATTTCAGTATTTAATTTTTCTTTTGTTTATCAAATGGTTTCATGTATGCGCATATTTTCTATAAATTCGCTATTTTGTGGTGCTGGTAGATATACCTGTTGTCTCATGAAACTTTCTTGATAAGTATGGACATATGAACCTTGATAACTATAGATTAAGGATAGGCATTACTTAATGTCATCATGAGTATATACGCTTACATATTATTCATACTTAGCCATACTTTAGAATCAACAAGGTAGATAATGAGATCAAAATTGTTTCCTGGAAGACTTGAAAATGACACTATTGGTTACTGGTATTTTGATTAAAAATTCAAAATAAAACTATAGTTTTGACGTGGGTGATTATTGGCAATAGCCGGATGTGCAGAGGGATTTGCACATAGTGTAGGGTGAAGTATTGCTTGTGTCAGATTAAGGACAGAACATCGTGTTGTATGATCCAAGATAAATCTGTACAAACCACAAGTGTTGGGATGGGGCAATCTTAAACTGATTAAGTTATCTAGTTTAAATTTGCATTTATGGAAGGCGGGAGCTAGCACAGGCATTCTTTTCTAGGTCTGCTTGTAGGGTTTCTACTTACCAATACAACGGTGTATGCCTTGCTGTGAATAGAAACATTGTGTGGGTGCGGTGTGAATGAATCCTGGTCTTGGGTGTGTTTCTATTTCTATAGCGAGGGTTTAACATCCCACGCTGGTGTGGAATGCTGGACCGGGGTCTGCTGTTAAGGCTGGACGGATCGCACAAGAAGGAATAATTTGGGCAGACGAGCCATGAGGTAGGACCTTCGGAAGAGCGCCAGCTAGCGGCGAGGAAAAGCAGGAGCAGAGTGGGTGGTTAGGTGGGCAACGCCTGCACCTCTGCAAAAGGCGGCACTGCTCCTGCAGGTTACTGTGCACGGTCGGTCGGATGTAGGACAATCTCTTCTGCATGTAACCACCCCCCCCGGTTGTATGCGGGCAACTCTCCTTTGTGATATAAAGAGGAGAGTATTTGTAAGATAGAAACAGGAGAAGAGAACAGAAGAACTCTCATATACACACAAGAAACCATAGAATGCAGGACTAGGGTGTTACTCCATTGGAGAGCCCGAACCTGGATAAACTCCCTTGTGTCCTGCATTACCATTAAGCTCTCATCTTCCGCCTTGCCTCATTCTCTCTTTCTTTCATTGCCGATCATAAACATCGACAGTTGGCGCGCCAGGTACGGGCTGCGTGAAGATCTTTTCTCTGAGTTTGATGGCAGCACCCAGCGGGATCACCGTCTCTTTCACCCCCAACCAGGCTTTCCACTTCGGAAGCCTGGACTTTGTCGCCGATGGTCTTGGCAAGCTTGCTCTCTCAGGGCAGGGTCCGACCCACCATGGGGAAGACCTCATCGCTCCCTCGCTCGAGCTCCAGTCTGGACCGAGGAGCGCTGTAGCCACCTGCTCTCAAGGAGTCTTCCGTGGCATTTTCGCTATTGAGGATGACCAGACTGATACCCTGCACCAGCAAGAAGCCGCAGGCACGGTGGAGGCGGATCGCCTCCGCCGCGTGGCCCGGGAGGAGCGCGCGAGGTCCCTCCAGAACTGAGGGCGCAACGTCAACGAGGAGTTCCAGCATGCGAAGAAAGGGGACCAACTGGTCTTCCACACGCCGCAGCAGAACATCGTCGCCTCCAAGACGCTACTGACACCCTAGGGTCAATCCTTGGTCCTGACAGCCCCGCTGCCCCGATCGTGGCCCAAGTTAAGGCCATGGTGGCGGCGGCGTGTCCAGCAAAACCAAGAAGCACTGCAGAGAAGACATACTCTCGTGCCTGCGCAGCCACCCAAACCGGCAGCAGTCGGACCGCCCAAAGTCGGCCCCGTGGCAGTCGGCTTGAGCCGCGCCAGGCGAAAACGCCGCCGAGCCTCAGCCGTGATCTCGCGTGGATCTGCGCGCCGGCGGCGTGGCGGGAAGAAGGCGAAGCAGCGCCGGTGTCGCGGGCGACTTCTGGCGTTCGGCATCAGCTATGATGACCGGGACGATCGCAATGGCCGACGCGGCGACCACGCTGATCGCAAGGAGCATGGTCGTTGGGCCAGGAGTAACGATGGAGAGCACCGAGATGGGACACCCCCACGCCGATCGCCTCGGTGGCACAGCTGCGGGCCCATCAATGGGTTCGAGCCTTCACCCCCCGACTCCACCGAGTGGTTTGGCCCGATGGCTTCAATCTCAGGGGCATAGTCAAGTTCGATGGAGAAAGAGACCCGGAAGCCTGGCTGCAAGTCTATGCCTTATGATCAAAGGCGCTTGGAAGCGATCGAGCGTGATGGCAAATTATTTGCGATCCACGCTTCGCCCATCGAGCCAAGCAGCTCACGGGACTCCCGGCGAGCTCTATTGATTCCTGGGGAGATCTCTGTGAGCAGTTCATCGCAAATTTCCAAGGCACCTACGAGAGGCCAGGGACCGCGTGGGACCTGTACCAATTTCGGCAAAAGAAGAATGAATCCCTGCGAGAATTTATTCGGTGCTTCATGTAGAAGAAAAACACCGTTCGGGATGCTTCAGAAGCGGTCGTCATAGCTGCCTTCCAGAAGGGAGTCATCAACTCCGACTTAATCAAGAAGATGTCCCGGAGTCCACCGACCACCATCAGGGAGATGTTCACTCTGGCCGATCGCTACGCCACGACATCAAGCTGCTCTAGCGGGCGCGGGAAGATCGCTGCGGCGAGAATGATAAAAGGACCACGCCGAGTCCTCCAAGCAAAGGGACAAGCGTGGGCACGGCAAATAGTCGCCGCCAGCAAGTGCGGTCGGCCCCGAAAGTGCTTGTGAACGCGACTCTGACGAGGTGATGGATGCCCTTTGCCCTTTCCACCCTGGGGAAGCATGCGGCCAAGGCGCTACACCCACTACACCATGCCCTAAATATACCGGCAGCTGACATGCATGCCGCTAAAAGCCACCTATAAGCGGCAGCATGTCAGCCGGTAAAGCTTTTACCGATGTAAAAGAGGTGCGGTGTAAGTCTGTCGATGAAATTTTAGCGACAGACAAATCTTTACCGATGAACCGTTTGACTTTGATTTACTACTTTTACCGAGAAAAATCTTTACCGGCAGACACCTTTTCTTGACAGACAAAGCTTTTACCGAGCAGATGTGGTGGCGCTAAAATTAATTTTCCATTTTTTAAAACACTTATAACAGATGACTAACCTTTGCAAGATTCTTGCTAATACTTTCAACAGATGAAAATATATACTCCATAAGGTAACAATCATAACACCGCAACTAAACATCCACACATTATCACTCAAGAATATCAAATAGAATTCATTTCATTCCGGTTATATTAAGATACAAGTCCATACTATCTTTTTACATCAACAATGACAGTTAAAAAGAAATCACAAGAATCAATACACGTCTTCACAAATAACAGATTCCACAAGTCCATAAAGAATGATCATTTCAAAACCAGTCCAATATATATATATATATATATATACATCAGAATTTAAAGGAGATTAACTCTCAAAACTCTTTTTAGACTTCATTTAGTGGTCCATACTGTCTTAACCCTCAGCTCTACCAGCACCTTCAGTAGCCCCAAGCGACTAGCTGCCCATTCCTGCCCATACCTCCTTTGCCAAGTGGTGGATAGGTGGTATTTCAGCCCCAACCATGGTTTCACCTCTGCACGACCAGCAAAGCAATGTCGGTTCACCGTTCACGGGTAGTATAAAAGCGAAAAGAAGAACAAGGCGTTGGATTCTCACCATCCCATGAATCCATGGATAACTATATACTCAGAGTGCCCGATGGTGATTCAATCTTTCGATGTCATCATCAATCTTCCTCTCGATCGAGAGGACACGACACGATTGAGGATTTCCGTATAACCGGGATACATGACCATTAAAATCTCTTCTATACATGACCATTAAAATCTCTTCTATACTTTTTGACATCAAAGAAGGAAAGCGAGTGTCGGTCCATTACATCTTGTCGTTAAAGAAGGAAAAAGGTGTAAAAGAATGTGTAACATTTTGACATGAAAGAAAGAAAAGCGTGATATGATACTCTAATTAAAAATTATCTCAAACATGAATAATCAATAATAACTATGCCTACCTTTACGTATTTATAAGCAATATAAACTTTGAAATAAAATCGGTTTAATTGAATACCTCGGCAAGATAGACTGACCATACATAGTTGGTCAATAGGTAGCAAAAAGTCTACTTCACAAATTCAAAAGGAACATACTCTGCGGCATGGAAAAACTAACTACATGGGCAGCCTTTGCGAGAAGCGAGAAGAACATCAACTCGAGAGATAGGAAAGGAGAATCGACCAAGGCATAGTAAAAAAAATCTGCAGAGGCAATAAGCAGAAAGTCACCATATCTAAAGGTTCAGAGCTGCTTAGCCAAACTAAACAAATTAAAGTTATACAATACGGAAAATTGATTGTGAAGTTAATCTATAACTAAAGAGATAAAGCAAAGGATATAGCACACATGAGGCAGTCTTGGGGAAATTTTCTGAAACCTTTGAACATCTTGACTCTTTACACAAAGTGCACTACTCTTTTGAATTGATTCACCAGGTCTAATGATCATTAGTCATTGTAGCAGTTGGCAAGGTTGATATAAACAATTCAGGACTCAACATTCTGAAAGTGCCATTCAGAAAAAAACCGGTGTTAAGATGACCTCAAAGTACTTGTAGGTGGAATCTGTTAAGAGCCAAGGGCAAGTAGAGGCATTTGTGAAAAAGCAGAATAAAATTCTCACATCATCTTTTTTTAATGATTCGGCAAGATCAAGTATACCTCATTCACCCGATGGGAGTTGAGCACCTAAGTCCACCCAACTTGCGTCGGCTCTTTCCTCGTGATAATACCACGATGCTTGGGCTTGCCATAGACAATACCCTTGAGCCTTGGCCTCTTCACGCCACCACGCCTAACATGGACACGGTAAACCACATACCCTGGAAGCAAGTTCCACATAGTTAAGTCTGACTATTTTGATCATATGGCCATAAAGCACTCAAATTTCATTTAGCGAGAATGCAAGCAAATTAGCTCGGTATAAAACAAGAAAATATGTGCATTGTGTTCCTTTACGTAAAAATGCAAAATATCATATAGAATGCACCAGAACAAATTAGCTAGCCGCATAAATCATTAGCTAAACGCGTAGTTCAAATTGTTACCACTCAAGCGATGTCTGATATGCTTTGTAATGATTGTAATGCCACATAAACATGCATAACTGACATCCTAGTTAACAAGAAAATAATTTCACTTGTAAGCATGTAAACAACTGAGGGCCATGGCAGTGGTGGACCTGCCATTTTGAACCTTGCCGAACTCCAATAGTGTTGCTTGGTGCTTTTCAGCTGGTCGGCCGTCCGAGTATTCCACCTCCACTTCATGGTGTCATACAAATATATATTCACTCAACACAACAACAAATGCAAGTATATATGGAGACACTTACAGTTGTTTGACAAAATTAACTTTCACACCAGGTAATTTGGCATAGCCAGGCCATATCTTCTCATTAGGTGTGCCAAGTGTTCTAAATATCAACAACAAAGTAGCTTCACCGTGACATATCATAAAATAAAATCTATCTCGAAGGGTTATAGGTATACTGCAGCGAAAGCAGATCCACCATGAGATCTCATAACAAAGTTATAATAAGCGCATGAAAAGTCAAATGAAATACCTTATCAAGCTGTACAAACTCAGTTTTCCATTGAACAATGGTTCTTTGGCGTAAGCTCTGCCATTATACATTAATGACCACATATCAATAGCGATAGAATATTCCTTTGTTCCTAACAATAATTACGGTGACACAGAGCCGGGAGGAGCCAACATGCTTAAATACATTTCACAAAGTTGTTCGGAAGGTCATGCAGTTATTGGGATTCCGTGGTTTCTATATGGACATATACATGTAGTAAACCAAAGCAAGATAGAAACTCATCGAGCTAGTTTGCTTATCAATTGGTGAATTTATTAACACCTTATGCCTTTTGATAGTATAAATGTATACCCAATCTGATCAGCCTATCTTAATTGAATAGCATAAAGGTTCTTATTTCTGGTTATGACCACAAGATTTTTATATCTGACCAGCATAAACCATAGATGCTACCTGTGCATTAAGAGAAATAAGATTTTATTGTACAAGTACCTGCACTCCCCATCCCAATCCAACAGGCAATATTTCTTCATTGTATTTGTTGCCTTGTATATCTCATACTCCATTGATAAACCAACAGGCAAGTTACTGTCGTAACAGTCCAAACAAATGAGGAGAAAGAAACAAATGAGGAGAAATCTTACCAAAGACAACCGCCGTCCTCAAGCTGTATTCTTATGAGATCTTAGACCATCACGAACAACATCCTTAATTTGAGCAATGGTATGGTCATTAGGTCTGAAGATGTTAGATTTATAGCAAGTTCATAAGCCAATGTGAATATCGAGAAAAGATCCTATTATTTCTCAAGAATAAACTAACCAACCTTTGATCGATATTGTACAAGAGCGAGGGTTTTAACATTCTCCTGGCGTGTACTTTTCTTCTCCAAGAACATGCTCATAGACAAGCCCGGCCTAGCCAAGACAATCTTGATCAAATCATGAGCTGAATTGGCGACTTCACCCCACATGCTAGCACAAGCCTCTCCATGTTCCTCCTCTTTGCTCTTATGTTAAAGGACATGCTCAAAGCCGATAAAATATATTTAACAACAGAAAATGTGGTTCTCGAAAAATCAATAAATAAGCTATTAAAAGGCTTCCATGCAAAGATATATATTCTTGCAATGTAAAACTAAAAATCAATGTGCATGAACTTCCAAATATGCATGCCTTAAGTATTAGCCTTCAAAATTGGTTGCTGAAATTGCATTTGTACATGAGTTTGTATTGACCTTAGCTGATTATTTTGTAGCTTATAAAGCGACATATGCATAATGCGAATAAACTTCCAGTTCAACTGGTAACTTCATGAGACCCATATCCTCTATAGTAACAGTTCAAGATTGAAGGTTAACTTATAACCATCGAGCAAAAGTAAGAGTTGATTACCCTGCTCTAGCTAGGAGATCCGGACATGGAGGTCAACGCCCTTTTGATTGATAACCACAAAATTTTTGTCACTTCGAGCAAAACACACGCCAAGGAAACATGTGAAGGATTTTTCCCCAAAAAGCACAGGAACAAATATGAACTCGAGCACACTCGTAAATTGCCTTATTTTTAATTCAATAATCTTCTTCACACGTTCATCAACTTGGCGTCTCTCATGACAACCATCTTTTCTCTTTGTTCTGCGTTCGAGTAGAAAAATCCTGCATTTATTTCACTGACAAACTTAACATGTCAGTTATCAGTTCCCTTCAATTGTGCATGAAAAATGGGAAAACAATCTAAGCAGCTTCTAACCCAACCTTATGTTTGTCTACCAACATTCAAGAGTTTGACAAGAGTTACATAAAGTGGTGAAATTGTATAAGTTTCACAATCAGATATGAAGAACAGCATGAATCTTTAAGTGCATTATTTTAATAGTCTATTCTAACAAAATATGGCAAGCATCAATCACGACAATATATCATGGACACATATACAAGTCACGCAAAAAAAAAATTATACTTGTTGCACCACCCGAAATGCAAGAAGATTGGAACCACCAGTTATCTTTAAAAAGCGATCAACAATCTCTGCATAGCCAAACGCTGTGTAGGAGGTCACGAGAATAAAATAACGACATGTCTGAGATGTCCACCTTGCAAGGAAAGAGATGTAATGCAGTCTTTGTGGATCAGAGATAAAGTGGGTATTGTTGTACACATCACCATTTTAAGTTGTCTCTTGGGTCTTTGCTTTTCCCTCCTTTTGACCTTTTTAGGTCAGTCTCTTGGGATTTTTGACGGATCACGATAAAGGTTTTATTCATAAGTGTAAGCGCAAGTTATGCAAGCAAAAAGGAAGCAAACATAGTTTCCTAAGATCAAATACAAAAGCATGGTGAGAATGACTTTCTTAAACCTAGGCACACACAATCGGTTAATATGGCTATATGCACGGTAGGAAACCAAATAATGTTCCATGAATTCTTGATTGGTTCCAAATAATGTTCCATGAATTCGGAGAGAAAATTTGTCGCTATACATGAAACTAAAGCGAAACTTAGCAACATCCGCAGTTATAGCAAAATCTGAAATGTGAACTCTATTTGTTATAGCAAAATCTTATAACTTAACTAAATATGAAAGGCAAGAATATGCAAAAGAAACTACATCTGAAACTGAACTAATTCGAAACTATAAATCTGAAATCGAGCTATGCATGAAAATAAAGTTGAAACTTAGCAAAATCCCGAGTTATAGCAAAATCTCAAACTTGACTATTTCTAAAACCTAGAGTATTTGTTGATGCGGGTTCATCTCAAATTATCTGTATGATGATGATGCATTAGAGACATGATGATACACAAATGAGCAAACCTTTCTACTCACAAATAAAATGGGAACATAGGGCGTCATAATAAAATCTACAACCATTGTCTATTCAATCTAGACTAGTAGCATTCAAATAGCATGCTCTTTTCTGTGAGCCTTACCCTCAAAAGAATCAACACACACATATATATACTTGAATCAAACATCATACATTAATATCTTTTCAGCTGAACCCCGAAATCCTTGCCACATATTGGATCAGATTAAGCACTCTCCCACCCAACCATGACTCTCTGTAGGTATATTGCATTTGCAGGACAAACATTTTCACATGGCTTTGAGCAATCGCGTGGATCATCCTCGGGATCAAATTCTAGCAAATAGAGGCGAGTTCAAATCTTACGAGGAAAGAATTCTTTGGCTAAGAACTCCTCTTGTTAATTAAATATGCGACAAGTCATGCTAACGAAAGCATGAAACCAAGTACATTTATTGCCAAGGTGCAAGATACTATGGAAATTACAAATTTGAACCGAAATTCTAAATTGAAGATAACGAAGAAACCAAATAAAACGATTCGTTGAGCGGCATGGTGAATTTCGTAAATTCAACTAAAAGTAGAACAGAATGACTTTCTAAAGAGCATGTTAATTACGACCTTACGAAATGAAGATCTCTACAATCATCATTTACCTAACCACGACCCATAACCTCTGAAGTCTTTGGCACAATCGAAATTTGCTACATCAATACCTTTGTTGACTGCACCTACTATAGATGCATCTGCTCTACAATCAAATGCAATCCACTGGATGCACAAAATTGATCTATGATTTCTAAATGTAGACCGGCTTATATGAAAGGGAATATCTGCAGAGGCACATAAAAGTAAATAAGGCACATATGATTTTTCCACCTCACCTTTTGTTCTCTGTAACTATTCTATCAAAATCAGCCTTCCTTGGCTCGTTTCATGTAATCAACGTGAGAATTAGTTGGTTCAACTATCCACTAATCTTAGTTACGTGAAACCATTTTAAATCTTCTTTGTATTATAGAAGCTGTATAGGTTTAGCTTTGTCATTATGTGAGGCATTTAAATTCATCCGCACCAAGCATGGAGTATTAATGAAAGGGTAGAAAATAAAATCCTAGCATCGGTGATCTTGCCTTGCTAATCTGCATCTCAAAACAAGGATTCTAGCTAGGCATTTGCACAAACACCTTACATGCAAGCTAGACCCCAAGAAGATTATACCTCAAAGTACATCCATGGAAGGAGGAGAGTCTTCTTGGCTCGAGGTGCACACAATGAGGAGAGGAGGGCGCCCGGAGGGCCGAGGAGCTGCGGCAGAGCGACCGGTGGCGTTGCCCAAGAGGTCGGCGAGTGGCCCGACGGCACCTGGCGAGGCCGAGGGCAGCGCCAGGACGCCGAGGACAGTGCAGTGGTGACCGGAGCGGCGCCAGGAGGTGGCCTGCGGCATGGCGGGTGTGAGGCCTGAGGGCTCGGTATGAGTGGTATGGGGCAGGGAAGGCGCAGGGCTCAAGAAGCGACGGGGAGGCGCCTTGGCCGGGAGGACGCCGGCGAAGGGAGGCGAGGTTACTGGGGAGGCGGCGCCTGTATTTGGGCCGAGAGATTGGAGAGTCGGCGCCACGGGAGACCTGGGAGTCGGCTGATAGATCTAGGGTTTTTGTTTGCCGCGCAGAGACACTAAAAGGGCTACACTGTTTGCCGCGCACGTGAATTTTTTTCTGAGGGATCTCCCGCGCGATGTGCAAGGTTTGGCGGGGCTAGTATCAGTGACAGACCATCTGACTATAGATATTGAATTACCGACACACACGGTGTTGCTATATGTCTATATTATTACCGACAGACAAAATGTCAGCATTACGTGGAATTAGCGGCGAAGCTCATCGCAGACTTTTACCGGCAGACCATTTGACTATGAAAATCAAGTTTCTTGTGAGGTGCATCTCTAAATCCGAGACATGGTGTAGTGACCTGAAGAGGTTTGCCATGAAAGCAACAATAGGGCGAACGAGGTAAAGCGGCGGCGAAAAAGCAAGATCCGCCGAAGAAGATGGGGCGATTACTAGATGACCGAGCACGAGCTCAATTACATATTCGGGGCTCGGTGCATATGAGTCAAGCGAGCGAAGCTCACCGCTCGAGGAGGTCAGCGGTAACAAGCGACACCCCAATTCTGAGGTGGTGCGAGGTCCGATCACATTTGATCACTCAGATCATCATTGCGTCCCATTCGAGGAGATATCCTGGTCTTGGATCAATCGTGCGTGGCGTCAAGCTCAAGAGGGTCTTTGGTCGACGGAGGGAGTGGGCTCAACGTCTTCTTCTCCAAAACCTTTGGCGATATGAAGATCCCTCGTTCCGAGTTGAAGCGTGGATCGTCACCGTTCCACAGGGTATTCCCCAGGACCTCGACGGTACCACTCAGGCAAATCACACTTCGGTGGCGTTCGGGACCAATGAGAACTACGAGCAGAGTACCGAACTTCGAGGTGGTGACCGAGGCGGCATACCACGCCATCTTGGGGAGGCCAGGGCTGGCCAGGTTCATGGCCGTCCCCCACTACACAAATCTGGCACTGAAGATGCCGGGTCCAAGAGGCGTCATCACGGTTCAGGGAGATGTCAAGCAGTCCTTTGTGTGCGACAGGGAAAGCTGCGACTGGCCATTTGAGATCTTTGGTAGCCTCGGTCGGTGAGAAGATCCGGCGATCGGCCGCCACCGCAAGGCGAGGGCGATGTTCCGGTTGCAAAGCAGGCCAAGTCGGGCATGAAGCCTGATGAGGATGTCAAGACGGTGATTCTCGACCCGTCCAACTCGGCCCAGACGGCCCTGATTGGGGTAGGGCTTGATCTTAAATAGGAAGAGGCGCTCGTCACTTTCCTTCGTGCAAACCGGGATATTTTCGCATGGAAGACATCCGACATGCCCGGTGTTCCGAGGGAAGTGATCGAGCACTCTCTCAACGTTGACGAAAGAGCGAAGCCCATCAAGCGGCGACTCCGTCGGTTTGCACAAGATCGTCGTGATGCCATCAGAGAGGAGATCATTAAGCTTCTAGCTGCTAATTTCATAAAAGTGTATCATCGGTGGTTGGCAAATCCGGTCCTTGTGCATAAAAAGAATAAAAGTTGGTGCATGTGTATCGATTACCGATCTCAATAAAGGCGTGCGAAGGACCCCTTGATTGCCCGCATCGATCGGTAGTAGACTCAACCGCGGGTCGCGAACTCTGAGTTCTTTGGGCGCATACTCGGGTACCACCGTCGGTGAAGAAGAAGAAGCGCATCAAGACCTCATTCATCACCCCGTTTGGCGTGTATTGCTACATCACAATGCCATTCGGGTTGAAAAACGCTGGCGCGACTTACCAGCGCGCTATACAGCGGTGTTTTCACACTCAACTCGGACGCAATGTGGAGGCATATGTGGGACGGCGTGGTGGTCAAAACCGGCGAAGGAAGATCTCACATCGACTGGCGAGAGACATTCAAAGCCTAAGGGCCTTCAAGATGAAGCTCAACCGAGAAGTGCGTCTTCGGGGCTCCTTCAGGGAAGCTACTCGGATTTATCGTGTCTCGGCTGCGGAATCGAGGCAAACCACGAAAAAATCAGCGCCATTCTGAAGATGAAGCCGCCGACTTGCTAGAAGGAAGTCCAGGAGCTCACGGGGTGCATGGTGGCACTCGGCCGGTTTATTGCTCGCTTGGGCACTCGGGGAATGCCGTTTTCAAGCTATTGAAGAAACAAGACAACTTTCAATGGACCCCGAGGCTCAACAAGCCTTCGAGGACTGAAAGCTCTCGACCACTCCTCCGGTGATTGGTCGCGCCCGACACGGAAGAACCCTCTGCTCTACATAGCGCAACGAGTCATGTAGTCGACCTTGCAATTGTAGTGGGCGGGAGGAGGAAGGACATCTGCAGAGAATTCAATGCCGGTTTATTTAAGTCAGCGAAGTATTAGGCGAATCCAAGACAGCGGTATCCTCAAGTGCGAAGCTTCTATCACGCTGTCTTGCTTACCTCTCGTAAACTCAAGCACTACTTCCAAGAACATTCAGTTTCGATGGTTACATCTTTTTCGATTGGGGATATACTCCACAATCACGAGTCCACTGGGAGAATCGCCAAGTGGGCAATCGAGCTTGGGGCCTTTGAAATCTCCTTTAAACCTCGAACTGCCATCAAGTCTCAAGTGCTTGCCGACTTCGTTACCTAGTGGATAGAGTTGCAGGATCCCGCAACTATGGAAGATCTCGAATATTGGACAATGTATTTCGATGGCTCTCTCACGCTAAATGGTGCGGGGGCCGGCATCGTACTCATCTCTCCGACGGGGGAAAAGCTGAAATATGTCCTTCAACTCCAGTTCCTGGCATCAAACAACACCACCGAGTACGAAGCGCTCATACACGGTCTCCGTATCACCATATTGCTCAGTATCCGATGATTGACGGTTCGTGGAGACTCTCAACTGGTGATCAACCAAGTGCAAAAAGAGTGGTCATGCATTGATGACAGCATGGCCGCATACTGCTAGGAGGTGCGCAAGCTGGAGTACAAGTTCGACGGATTAGAGCTCACTCACATACTCCGCCGGGACAATGAAGCAGCTGATGAGCTCGCCAGGCTAGGCTCCAGCCGGGCCATGGTGTTAGTCGAAATCTTCGTAGAAGAGCTGCACAAGCCGACAGCCAGAGTCAGGCAAATGAGGGGAGAAGTGTGGCGGCGGCAGAACCTAGCAACGAGGTTTGCGAGGAAGGCGATGAGTTTTTTGGGGGCAAAGGAGCAGAGGCGTGGTGTGCGAAAGAAGAATCAAGTCTCGCGCGCCGCCTCGGAACAATAAAGGGCTATGACGTCGCGGAGGAATCTGACAAGAAACTGCCACGCTCTGTCCTGGCCAATCAAACACCGAGACTGCGAAGAACAACAATCGGTGAGTCAAAGCCTAGTTTGGGATATGGCACGCCCCACGGTGGGACAGCTGCCGGTTTCCGCTTCGAACTGGAACCGGGTGCCTTCCGAATGAAAATTAGGATGTCCCTCCATAATGTGCCCCATGTCGGGTCATTTTTACCGGTTACCACAAGACGAAATCGGGCCAAAGCGAAAATCCTAAGAGCACGCCCCAAGATGGGCCAAGATGTGCATCGACATGATCGGGCATGGGTGCTACTCGGGTAATCCAAGGTACGCTCCATCTTGAGCCATCGCTGTACATGTCAGTACCACTCGGCTAAAAGCCAAATGAGGTGTGCCCCATGAAGGGCCAAGCTGCGGCGCCGACATGATCGACACAGGCGCCACTCAACCAATCAAGGTACGCTCCATGCTGAGCCGACTACTGTACATGTACAGGTACCACTCGGCTAAAAGCCAAATGAGGGTGTGCCCCATTAAGGGCCAAGCTGTGCGCCGACATGGTCGCGTACGGGCACCACTCAACCAATCCAAGGTACGCTCCACGTCGAGCCGACTGCTGTACATGTACAGGTATCACTTGGCTAAAAGCCAAACGAGGATGCGCCCCACGAAGGGCCAAGTCGTACGCCAATATGACCGGACACAGGCGCCGCTCAGCCGATCTAGGGCTAGACTAGGTACCACTCAGAGAAATAAGCTCGGGACTCATTAGAGTTCTTCACGATCTCCTAGCCAGCAGTGTAACGCCTAGCGGAGTAGGTCCGACAAAAACAACCAAAAGATGGCAACTCGATCGCGAAGCACTCGGGGGCTAGTGTGGAATGCTGGACGGGGTCTGCCTAATAAATTTGGACGGATCGCACCGAAGGAATGAGCTGGGCCAGACGAGCCATGAGGTAGGACCTTCCAGAAGGGCGCCGGCTTGCAGCAGGGGAAAAACACGGGAACAGGAGCTGGCCGGTTAGGTGGGCAACGCCTGCACCTCTGCAAAAGGTGGCACTGCTCCTGCAGGTTACTGTGCGCGGTCGGCCGGACGTAGGACAATCTCTTCTGCATGTAACCACCCCCCGGTTGTATGTGGGCAACTCTCCTTTGCGATATAAAGAGGAGAGTATTTGTAAGATAGAAACAGGAGAAGAGAATAGAAGAACTCTCATATACACACAAGAAACCATAGAATGCAGGACTAGGGTGTTATCTCTATTGGAGAGCCCGAACCTGGATAAACTCCCTTGTGTCTTGCGTTACCATCAAGCTCTCATCTTCTGTCTTGCCTCATTCTCTCTTTCTTTCATTGCCGATCACAAACATCGACAGCTGGTGTGAAGTTAACTTAAGTAATGTAAAGATTTTCGTTATGAACATTCTGGCCACACGCCAAACGTGCGTGAAACATGCGGCAAAAAGAAAAAGTCATGACTTGAGGGTAAAGTTGTACACCTCTGCAAAGTATAAATCTAATTGCTTAGCCGTATCCGCAGTTATGGGAGTCTTGGTGAACTGATGCGTGTTAGATGTTTTACTATTTTCAAAATGCTTGGGTTTTACTTGATTTGCCACGTGTTGGCGAAATCTATATTGTATCATGATTGGTAGGATTATTGGTTGATTTCGTTGCTCACGGAGGGCTATGAGTATTACTTATAATTTACTTATTTCTTATCAATCAAACTTACTTTTACAAATTCTGTTTGCAAACAATAACTTAATTTACAAATTCAATTTCGCTTTATGCAAGGTTAACCTAGAAGCCTCCTTTGACTTGGCCTGTATTTATTCATTTGCAAATATCATCTTAAGTCTTACTGAGTACGAAAGTACCCACCCTTACTTAATCTATCGTTTTAGGTAGATAAAGTTAGCGAAGCTCCAAAGATTTGTTTTTGTCGCAAGATGCGGGATCTTTATTGACGTGATCTTTCTAGGGATTATGCCTTATCTGTTGTCTGTGGGTTGGTGGGGCACACTACAAGATTTTGCTTCTTTTGCTGCTATACGCTCTAAGTTGTAAGATTTTTTTGTATAATAGTTTTCGCTTTAATAATATGAGGTATGGTTCTGATTCCAATTGTCATAAATGTGCGTACTAATTCTTGATCCAGGATTAATCTTGTATGCACATTAGATCTTCCATTTTGCATTTTATGTAAAAATGAGGGTTGTTACATATTCTTAATTCTAGAGCACTTTTACAATACATAATATTGAATATAAGCCATTCATTCTATTTGATCTAATGCATCAGATTAGTTAGGATTTAGTTATACTTCCACTGATAGTATTGGTAGTAGAAATCATATAGTGGTAGTATTGTAATTAGTTATTTTTTAATTTTGAACGCATGTGTATTTTTTAGTGCTTTTATGTAAAATTCGGAACTGGTTCATGAGCTACGCAAGATAGAGCGCTTGATGTGTTAGTGCAAGGTTACAGTGTTATTCTGAATCGGCGGAGGGTGCTAGCCACGGCGTAGTCATAATCCGAGAGGGCATCGGCAAGAAAGCAGAGGCTGTGATGTTGATAGAACCGAGCTGGCGGCAACAACGAAAAAAGGAGAACAATGATAACGAGTAATGCAATAAAGGGCGGCGGTGACCAAATATGAAGGGAAGTAATAACGATTAGCGAGTAATGTAGCAAAGGATCAAAAGTCCATCATATCCTGAAAAATATCGACTAGATCTGATTTCTACTACCACTATTTACTACACATGTTGCCACTGCAAAATTGCTCTAATTCTATTGAAGGGCACTCTAGACTGTCCACGTGTAATAGAGGATTAGAGATCACCAGTAAGATCAACGCTCTGCTCCATTGTCTCATTCATTTTTCTAACTGGACATGTTATTCATTTGAAAGATCTTAAGAGAAATTAACACGGTGAAATTGGTTGATCAACACAGCTTTTTCGGCAACAACCATCTGTATCATCCGGATCCTGTAACACGAAAGTAAATACGGTTGGTATATGTGATTGATTGGATGCGTAGGACCAGCTTGTTTTAGCTTTTGATTTTGGATTTTGGTTCCAAAAATAGAATTAAAAATAAACAGTCTGATTTTAGAATTCAATTCTCACAATTCAGCCTACTCATATACACTAGAATCTACAATCCATTTTATATGTGCTCTTGGATTCCAGTTTTTAAAGAATCAACTTCTCTATAACCATAATCCAAAATTAGCTTTTAGAGAATCCAAACCTAAAACAAGCAGACCTTCCTTTCTCTCTCACTGTCACTTGGACCAGCTCATTGGGCTAGACCCACATTTCAACTGCTCGCCTCGGCTGACAGCACACCTCCTCTCAACAGCAAATCCACCAAAAAAAATCCTGCACGCAGCTTCGCTGTGTCCACTTCTCTCTGTCCGTGGAACCGAGCTCACGAGACGAGCGCCAAGCTGCGTCCCTGGTGGCTATAAAAGCCATACCATGGTTGCCTTAGCCTCCCTGCGCTACCCCTGCACTCTTCCTGTCCCAAGCTCGACGCTTTGAGCCATTGTGAAGTGTCATTGCCACCGAGAGCTCTTTGAGCAATCCAAGCTCGATTGAGACCCCTGGTCAGCCATTCCTTGATTCCTTCCATTCAGAGCACCCTTGGGTTCACTAATCACATTGCCCACCTCGTTTACATCTTAGTTTGTCCAGAACGTCGCCACCACAGTCGTCATCTTCCTTAGTCTCGGCCACCGGTGCCAAGCTCCCTCGATGAGTTTCCATCACCACCAACACCTAAAATGGAGGCCCTAAATCTCACTGATGCTTTCCCCATACCTAGCCGAGTACCATCACCCTGTGCTCCTCACTTTGCCATCTGCCAATAGCGTTGTCACAAAGCTTAGCCGCCAGCCCACTCCGGTCATCCCCTGCCACCACGGACAATTCCTCTAGACTCCCTTAGATCCCCTCTAGCTAGCCCGACCACTCACTCCCCTTGACTCATAGTCATTTGCAATTATCGAGCCTCGCATCACCTTTGACTTGTTTGGGGTTACTGACAAGTGCGCCTAACTTGTTAGGCTCACGTGTATACTCATCTCTCTCTCTAATCATTGATAGAGTGGCCCGACCTATCGGATTTTCTTTTAAAACTAGAATTTAATGTTTAGTTTATGACATGTGGGCTCGAATGAAAAATAAAAGCTTTTCATAAAATCAAGCTGTATTTAAGGTGATGAGTCACGACATGTGGGCCGCACATGTCAGTCATTTTTCAAAAATAATAAAATTTGATAGATGGACCCTACATGTGAGTGTCTGCATATAGAAATTAAAATTCCCAAAAACGAGAAGTTCTAAGAAAAATACTGTCGACGATCGGGATCACCGGACCGCAAAAGTGTATGGGGGTTGATCATGTATACGGGACCTGGAATCGACTTCACTCACCAAAGGATCGGTTCTGCAGTTCTGATGGTTAGAGGAAAAAGACAGAGAACGGGACACCAAGAGTTGTACTAGTTCGAGCCCCTATGTCAGGTAATAGCTCTACTCGATCTTGCAGAAATTGTGGATTTCACTATGTTTGAGTATAAGGAGGTGTTTCTAGCTCGAGCTTCTGTAGTCTGAGCGCTTGTGTGTATGGATGTTGTGATGTTCTGAAATGCGCTTGTCCCGGGGTTATATGCCCTTTAGCGTTCTTGAAACCTCCGGGAGATTCTCGGGAGAGTGGCTTCGTCTTAATGAAGGTGGGCATGCTTGTCCGGATTTGGCCCACGTCGATTTAACTCCGCTAGTTAAGGGCCTTCATAATGCCGATTGAATGCACGACTCGTGTCGAACTTGACCCCTCCGAGCGGAAGTGATTCCTTGCCCCTCTAGCTTGAGGTCGTGAGGGAACCGCGTGGTCCATGTCGTGGTCAAAGACTTCGTGGCTCGAGCTCGAGCTAGAGGCCCATTGACCACCCTTTGACCAGGCAAGGATTTCTTAGTCCCTAACAAATACGCTTTCTCTATTAGAAAGAAGTATGTCCTTGACGTCAACCCTTTTTTGTGATTAAAATTCAAATGCTCATAACTTTTGTAAACGAACTCTAAAATGAGTGAAACAAGTTTCCAATTTTTTTTAAATAATGAACTTTCTGTTTTTGTAAAAACATATGAATTTGGTCTCTATTTGAATTTATTTGTCTCTTATTATTGCTATATGATGTACCACGTGTACATAGCAACATTACCCCAGAAACTTTCCTCGTCAGCCTCGAATAACCTCAAGAATTCAATGAGTAAGGCAAGCACATCATTTAACCATGTTAATCCTACTATTTTACTTAATTTATGTTGTTTTACAAGTTTTTGTATACATGTGTGTATTTTCAGTAAATTTTCTATATTATGGGTATTGGTAATATTTCTATTTGTTGCATAGAACTTTCTTGATAAATACATGTCAACCTTGAAAACTATAAGATAAAGGTTAGCAATATCTAATGCCAACTTGGATATATTCGAATATATGTATTTTTTCTTAGCCATGCTTTAGATTGGGAGAACAAATGGTCGGTAATACTATTTGTTCATAGGATGAAAAATTTAACATATTAAGAAAGTTGTCTCTATTATTTTAGTATAAAATCAAAATTAAAAGACTAAAGTTTTGATGTGGATGAGTTATCTATATAATCTATGAAGTGTGAGGAATGGATTTGCATATAGTATGGGTGGAGTTCTCACCCAAGCGATTGAGGAGCAAGTGTAGTGTTGCATAATCCAAGACATTTGTATAACCACAAGTACTATTATGTGCTGGCCTTAGCCTATAAAGTCATCTAGGACTAACTTTGCATATTGGAAGGCTAGAGTAATGTAGTCGTTGCGGGATGGATTGCTCGAAGGGGTACCCACACCATAGTGTTGAGAACAACGCTTATCGATACAATGGTGTATGCCTTTCTGTGGAAGGAAATGATATGACAGGGATGGAGTGTCATGGGTATTGTGTGTATGATAGGGATGGACTATCATGGTTAGTGTGTGTATGACTGGGATATACCATCATAGTTAATATGTATGCGAATTCTATTTCCGCTGCCATAACAAGGGTCAAACATCACTGGCTGGTGTAAACTTACATTTAGAAGATATAATAGTTCTTGTCATGATCTCTTTACCGCACTCCAAAGGAAGTATGAAAAAAACGGCAATGAGAGTTGCTCATATCTTGTAGGTAAAGTTGTATATCTCTGCAGAGTGTAAATCTTTTTTTGAAAAGCCACGCCTACCGTCAAGGGCGGCTCTAGTGCTTTAACACTAGATAGACTTTGTAGTTTAATAAAAAGGTTTAAAATAAAAAATGGTGGGTAACTATGTTGTTGATATTATGCTAAGTATGGTAGGGAATGGTTTGATGAACAAAATCACGGAGGATTATGAGTTTCTCCTATATGTTATATAATTATTATTTACATAATCGTCAACGACTCTTTATATATTCCGTTTTCAATCTATTACTTATTGTTATTGATCAAATTGTGCTTTATGCAGAAGAACCTTGTAGTATAGCTATTCTTTGATATAGCCTCACTTTATGCTTGTATGCATAGAGTCTTAACTTTGATAAGCCATGTATAAATTCATATTTGTGATATACTACAAATCTTACTATGTACAAATATATTTACTCTTGCTTATTGACATTTAGAGGTTCAGGAATCCACAATCCCTCGTGATTCCTACTTTCTTTGTGATTCACGGGGACTACTGATCCTGAGCTTTTCTAGGGTTTATGTAACACCCGGCACCCGTGCCCGAATGTTACACCCTCTAGCACCAACTATTACAAATCACTAAGAATAAATATTAGCAAAAGCAAGCGAACAACTAGGAGGTTGTCAAAATTATTAAAATTTTAATGACACCTCCCTAAAACTAGGACATCCACTCGTGAAGACGAAAGCAATTACGGTTATTATATCATTCTAGCAGGTCCTTAGTTAATCAATCACACATCCAACAGAATTGAATAACTACACTACTGACAGGCGACATATTACAACCATAATCCATACAACCGGGCTTTACAAATTGATTAAAGGGTTTGATGAAAGCGTGCTTGTGCTACTACTCCCCATGCATCTTTGGTTTCAAAGTACGCAACAACACAACAAACAAGTGTGAGTCGATGACTCGACCAAAGTACCAAGAGTAACAATTCCAATTTACTATAAGCGAGAACAAGTGTTTGACGGAAGAGCAAGTAATATTAATGAAGCGGCATCCAGGACAATATGCGTATAAAGTAATAACTTGACCATACAAGAACATTACATAATCAAACCATCAACGATAATAAACCCATTCAACGTCAAGGAAGCATTACTTAACTCTAAATCACAATGTCTCGACTCAACTACCCTCGTTGCAACTCAAACCATTTTCATCTATTGCATATAAGTTTATAACTCGACTTCACTCCACGATATTCATACAACATAATTAGCAGGGCAAAGAAATCGCTAATTCATCGAATTCAATTCAATCTCCCTTTTGGGTTGAATCACGACTCAACCTTCGATTACCAAAATCACCATCCATATGACCGCCATTTACCACAACACTCATTATTAAAGATGCAATGCACATGAATGCTCATTGCCATGCACGTCATAATCTTCGCTGAGTGCCCACCCGTCGGTGTGCACCCTCACGTCCCTTCCATCCGTAGATGGAAGGTGCCTACTCTTCTTGTCTCGCTCCCATTCACCTCGATGAATGGGACTACGAAATAGGACTTTCATGTTCACTACGTGTGAACACAGAGGCCCTTGATCGAATGGGTCGCCTCTTCTATTATGAATGCATATCATGAATGCAAGAATGCAACATCAATTCTCAACTAAAACACATTTCAATCAACATACTCAACAAATACACTTTTCAATCAACATACTCAACTAAAACACATTTCAATCAACAATTCTCAACAAATACACTTTTCAATCAACATACTCAACTAAAACACATTTCAATCAACATACTCCACTCAATTCCTAGGCGAGGCACAATTAAATACATCTCTTGTATATTAACCACAAGTATCCCGTACCCCATTCTAAGCTACTCGGTGCAATATTAACAAAGGTACTGACAAACTTACGAGATTAAGGCTTACTATTGACCAGTCGAATCAAATAGCTAATCACGTCCTCGGAGGGACGATCACCAATATAACTCATACTTGCCACAATCAATAGAGGTTAGCCATGAACAAATAAATAACAACGAAGAACTCGATAAGGCACACAACTCGATGTACTTGCCTTTTAGGAAGGAAGCGGAGTGGCGTGAGGAAGATGCTATGCCACTCCGAAACTACTCCACTGAAACAACCGTCATAAAAGCGCTTTACAAACTATACCCTTTCAATAATGCTTTACGCCCCCAAACTACAACCACGACAGCTCCTCTTTTAGGTTGGTTCAGATAAATATAATCTACACGATAGCCAACAAATAGCTCAACTAAACCAAAATTGCAACTTATATAAGGAATAGGAAAGAGCATCTCCATGCATTAGTTGAAGCACACCTCACCACAACTCCTAAGAAGGCAATATATATATGATGCTTTACTAGACAATCAAGCCTGCCTTTGAATTATCGGTAACATAAGCCCCAGCATAAAGTAACTACCGTACATGTCAGTGATGGATAAAACTGCATTTGTACATCAATTACTATATAGCACACCAAGTGGAAAAGAAAGGCACAATTCCTTTTTTTTTTTTAACAAAATGGTCCATGAGTTCTTCCAACCTAATGTGGATATTTAGGAAACAATTATGTAAAGATTTATGGTGTTCAAATTGGAAACTACATTTCAGAATGGCGAGCATCATCAACGATGAAAGGATCATCGCAGTATATTCAATGCCTAACATGAGAACATTTCAATACAAAATTACTGCCATGATGTCATTGGCATCATGTCTTTACATAACCTATGGACATTACTAAATTAAAGGACTGATTCGACTTGCCAAACTTCGGAATCTCTCTAGTTATTTATCCATGGTTCTATGAATGACCTTATCAATTAAGTATATATGCATATATATATATATATACACATATATATGTATATATCTGCATGCATACACTGGTACTTCCATTTACGCTATGATAAGGAAGAATGATACCAAAAAGAACACGGCAGTTCAAGCATCCCATTGAGAGATTTAAAACTAAAACCTATCAAATTAAACCATGAATATTTTATAGCACCATCTGGGTAAAAGCTAATAAGGCTTTAGCCAATTAGATCCTACTAATCCCACTCTCTAGTCAACGACCAGCAGTAGCGGTGTTGGGCGAGTGCACTTATTCATGGTTATATTTCAACATGCAACTGCCTTAGCCCTTAATCATGTATAATCATCAACTAAACAATAGCAAGCATCATGATCATATTATGCTAGACTAACAGATACTTAAATAAACACATACACATCATAAGAACTAGGAATGAAAGTATATAGATTCCAATAGTAACCATTTCTACTCACGGCTAAACTCGTGAACAAAGTTGCATGGTATGCTTGCAATGATAAGTCATTAGGCCCAAGAATACCAAAATAGTTAAACTACTGGCGAGAATACATCCGGTAGTACATGCTGTCAAAACACCTATCACAGGAACAAACGCAGGTTACGGTGATCCATAACATGGGCCACGAAATTAACGTTTTAGGCAACAAGCAGTTTGAGAGTTTCTGCAAGTTAAACTAGTAGATAAGTGAAACTTAATCAGCACACAAGAACTATTACAATCTAGGCGTAGTCTCTGGTATCTAGGGCCACAGATCACCGTCACGCTGATATGTACCATGCAAGGGTACCAATAGCTAATAAGCAAGAGAGTTCCAAATTGATTCTTGACCTATAGTATGTTTATGAACGGGTGAGAACCCTTGAGATCAACCACCCACAAATAACCATTACCCACTACCCTTCTTGCTTCCTCCATTCCCACCTCCACAGATGTAAACTTGCTCTAGAGACGCCCATTCAGCAATTCTTTTATGGGCGACCCATTCACAAAAAGCTGGATTCAAAGATTGTTGAAACCATGACCCTGATTTGAGCATGGTACCCTACTTGTCAACAAGATCGGGGACCACAAATTCATGAACAGATCGATAGAAACCATGACCCTAAAGCCTTCAACTTAGAAAATTAATTCAGGCATACATCCACAAGCAAACAATGAACCGATACAAAATTCATAGCTAGGCAATTCATCAAGCACCACATAGGCAAGCTAATCCCCCCAAATTATACCTCAAAGCTTGCTCATGGATGAAGGATGGAGGAGCATTGATCGAAGAGCTCGCCATGGCCAGAGGAGGGAGGCAAAGCGATCTTCTTTGCCTCGATTACCAGGGTGCAGCAATTTGGAGGTGGAGCAGTGGAAACCTGGCCGGAGGCACTCGCCTGAGAGGTCGGGCGAGCAGCGATGGGCTGAAGCGGCCTTCGGTATGACGACAGTATGGCAACTGGCGGAGTATGACAGCGCCGCCGGACGCAGGGCGAAGGCGGCAGGGAGGTCACCAGACTAGCCGGAAGGAACCTGGGGGATGAGGGCTCGGGGGCAGCAAAGCACCGCGACAGGATTCAGGCGCTGGTGCGAGGAGGTCTGGAGGCTGGCGGCGGGAGTCGGGTCGGGAGGCGAGGAGGCGGCGCCGTCGGCTGCTGCACGGAGGAAAAGAGGAGGGCAGCTGCAGACGGGAAAGAAAGAGGAAGCCAAGAAGTTCGAGCTAGGGAAAAATATCTAACCAGGAGAAATAGCAACCACTCTAAAGAGAGAGAGAGAGATGTCGCAGCATTACAGTTTACTTCTTATTGATTGCTTGTGGATACTTTAGGCTAAGGCATACCATGGGATCTTCCTTTCACTACTTTTCCACTGCATTTGTTTGGCCTAGAAAGCCTTATTGTAATTAAGAACTATGTATCTTTGACCTTCATATCTCTACTACTTCTAATTAGGAGTTGGTAGCGGTCGTCCGTTCTCTCCAGTGTACATGATTCGTTGAATCTAGCACGAACGGTTGATATGGAAGTGGATTTATACTTTGACTACTTCTAATTTGTATACTTTAATGAACTGATTTAATCATTCAACCATTGCATATTCAGAGTGAATAGTATTATTCAGACAGGGTTAGTGATCTTTGTAAATAAGTTTTTTTGTCGTAAATTGAGTTTCTGTTGCAACGCACGGGCAGATGACTAGTTTATGAAATATATTATGTATGGATGTGATCACCAAGTTATAAATATGTGTACTAGCCACTGATCTAAACTTAAGGGATACTGATTGTTTTAAAAGTTAGCTAGGGATATTAATTAAGCTAGCTCCCGTAGACCACGAGGACAACCTGAATTTCTTCAACGTTGGGAATTTGGACACCACGGGTGTTCCCAAAAGTATGCATGGGAGGAGGGCAATGGTCAACTTAACGATAATTTTCCCTGTGCTTAAAGTTACGTGAGCTGTTTATTAGTTGTAAATCCCATGGTTCACAATTAAAGGTATCTACGCAAAGGTACTTCAATTGCGGGCCAGATATTAACTTAAAGATTTGGTGAAGCTTAGATAACTAATTTCGTATCATTGTCAAATTAGAAGCAGAAGGTTAAGTGGTAAAAACACATGCCCCCCTAACTGTGCAAACCTATCCATTTGCATTTTTTTTTTTGCGTAACCGGCTGCCGAAACAGGAACAGTAGAAGTCGCATGTACAGGATGTGTTTAGCCATACGGTCGTGCGGCGGAGGGCAGGAAGAGCTATGACTGTGCGGCTGTGCCCAGTTATTATAGAAGGAGAAGGTGGAGGGATGCGGCTGAGCCGACAGCTACGAGCAAAGAGGCGACGAGTCCTGGAGGCAAGTGACGAGGCGTGGCAGCAGCAGCTAGATTCTTGAGCAAGTGACAGCAATATACATGGTGTACGAGTAATTTATACAGTTTTTGCACTAAGGGTCTGTTTGGTTGTTTCATAAATTTGCCATACCTAAAGTTAGACAAGTGTGACAAGCTATATTTTTGTGGCGTCGAAATTCATGGCCACACTTGTGGCAAAATTTGGCAAAACTTTGAGTCTATGACACATGGGTCTGATGGCTAAGGAAGTGTGGCAACTTAAAGTTGTGGCATAAACCAAACACATACTAAATGTTAGAAAATCGACACGCAAAAGAACGAAGAAGATCAAACCAACACAGATCGGGACACAGGATTTAACGTGGAAAACCCCTCCAATGCGAAGGGGAAAAAACCACGGGCGCCGGCCGGCAAACTTCACTATTTTCGGGAATGTTTACAAAACGTCGGAGTAAAACCTCACGACGGCTTACAAGATGATTAAATAAGGTAATGACCTAGGTCAGAAAATTAAAACGATCCATACCGCGGGGAGGCGACGGGCCTCCGTTCCGCTCCGACAGAAGTTAGCCTTCTTCTCCTTCTTCTGAATTTGGATCATAATTCAACACTAAAAAAATTATGACATGCCTAACGTTAGTTGTGGTAACCTTAGAGCATCTCCAACAGTTCCTAATATTTAGACTCCCAATATTCTTAGATTGGGACCTTCCCAAAAAATTTTGGGTCTACAAAATACCTTGTTCTCCAACAGTTCCTATATTTTCTCCCAAAACACCTTTGAATTGGTCCGGTGGGCCATCTGGCGTGAAAATAATGTTGATTGGGAGCGGACAGAGCGCACAAAAATGAGGAGTCGGGTGCTGTTTTTGGGCGTGCCAAATTTGAGGAGCTAGAAAGAGGAACTGTTGGAGTACTTTTTTTTGCAATCAAGCCCAAAATCAGGTTTTGGGAATGGATTTTAGGCACTGTTGGAGATGCTCTTAGGCCCTAAACCAAATAGGCCCTAAGTACATTTGCTTGATTGCGGCAAGGGCTTGGGACAGCAGCGGCGGAATCCTTGATTGAGTAATTGGCCGCAATTTATATTGTGTATGAGTTTTACATAGTTTTTTTCACTAAGCACAAATAAGGGCGGCATCCGATCAAGAGATGGCCCATCGAAAACAGTGACGGCTAATTAAGGACCTGTTTGTTTTTGTTTTTAATTCTAGATTCTAACGCCAAAACTAGAATAAAAAACAGACAATTTGATTTTAGAAATCGATTCTTACAATCCAGTATATCTATATGCTTACTAGAATCTACAATCCATTTTATATATGTTTTTAAAGAATCAATTTCTGTACGATCACAATTCAGAATCAGATTTTAGAGAATCCAAAGAAAAAAACAAATAGACCCTAAGACACAGCACCTTCGCAATTAGGTTGAACGAATGCACGCAAATCAACAGTCCCCGTAATTAATTAATATTGTGTCAGTGCAACAGGTATAGTAAAACCATCCATAATGTTTAGCTGACATGGATCCTCCGCAGAGAACTGTGGTACTATCAAGGGTACTAGATAAGAAAGCGCGGTGGCACGTCGCGTCCGTAATTAATAAGATTTAACTGGAAAGACATAGAAAGACATATCGTGAGACGTTATGCAATACAAGCAGTTATGATAGCATGTCTACAGCGATCACCGGATCGCATTTTGAATAGATCGATGATGACAAACGTTTTGAGTGATATCGCAGTTCATACGAGCATATATTATATAAATTTATATTTTCTTGCTTATCGGCGTTTTATTATTTAAATCATTGAAATAATAAGCGTAACGGGAAAAAATAGAGAGCTAGAATTGTAAAAATATCTCTTTCGACGAATTATTTGGAAAATATTGAAGATCGAGCTGGAAAACCGCGTTCATACGAGCATATATTATATAAATTTATATTTTCTTGCTTATCGTTTTATTATTTCAATCGTTGAAATAATGGCGTATGAGGAAAAAATAGAGAGCTAGAATTGTAGAAATATCTCTTCGATTGAATTATTTGGAAAATATTGGAGACCCAAATTGAAAAACCACGGTTGGGAAAGAGTCTGAGATAGAGTGAATACATTTTTACGGTGACGAAAACTTTTTTTCCTGAGAAAAACGGAGAAAGGGGATCCAAATGCGATTTAGAAAAGGAAATCTTCCCCTCACAAAAAATCGCAAAGGACCTATTCGTAACTTACAGGGACCTATCTGTAATTTAAGGAAACATAGGGGGATTTTCGCAAAATGGCCAAAAATGACACGTGGATAGGCTCATCATCCGGGAACTTTGCAAGCTTTAAATAGGGGGTATTAATTATTCCGCCGGCTTTCGATCCAAGTTAATCCAAAAGATTAGACCAAATGCAGTGATCGCTACAGTAATATTTACTGCAATGATCCCTACAGCAATGGACACTATGCTGCAGTAAATAAATAGCGACAGATGCAATAACAGAGGAGTGTGTCTCATCTAGCGCCTGTAAGATTGGGTCTACACCCACTCTTAGATCCTATTTAGATAAATGATAATTCTTTGAAGGTTTTGTAATTTTAAACTAAATTATTAAATATTTTAATAAAATATCTCAAATGTAAACACGCTCTTAAGCTAGTTATTTTTCACTACAATGTTTAACTTCTCCATAAACAAGTCTCTAATTAGGTCTCATCCCAATATTCTCTCTCTCTCTTCCTCGTGCTGTACCTGTTCCACGACTGAGCTATACGCGACCATGAATAATTACTCCTTTCCTTAAAGGCTGAAGGATTCACGCGCTGAGGGCCGTTTGAGCTCAGAAAAAAAATTTACGTTTTAGTCTTTTATAAATTATGAATAGGCTCTTCATGATGTTTTTTGAGAGGAAGGTATTTTCCTCGAAAATCGCGTCGGGTCCCTCGTGCGCCGTTTTACGGAAAGAAACTCCCGTTAAATTCAAATTGCGAACAAGCCCTTTTTTAATTTTTCAGGATAGCGGACAGATCCAAAAACGTAACATTCAGATCCTTGCTTCTTACGTCTAGGTCCTTTCTCCGTTTTTCCCAGGAAAAATGTTTTCGTCACTAGAAATATGTGTGCGGCTCTATCTCTAGACTTTTTCCAATCTCGATTTCCCATTTCGATCTCTAATATTTTTTTTAAACATGTATTATTACTCGGTGAACGCGTAGAGTGTTAGACTCAGCAAAAAAAGGTTGTTGCCTCTAATAATTTTTCACCCTTTTCCCTCTAAACTTTTTCCCAGCCGCGGTTTTCGAGCTCGGTCTCCAATATTTTCCAAATAATTCGTCGAAAGAGATATTTCTACAGCTCTATCTCTCTATTTTTTCCCCGTTCGCGCGGCGTGTTACGCTGCGAAAAATTTTGTGTTCTTTCAGCCGTTCCGCTCATTATTTCGACGCTTTAAAAAATAAAACGCCGTCGCAAAAAAAAGAAATTTTTTCTACGAAAAAACGGCACGCGCGGCGTGTTACACAATGAAAAATTTTGTGTTCTTTCAGCCGTTCCGCTCATTATTTCGACGATTTAAAAAATAAAACGCCACCGAAAAAACAAGAAATTTTTTCTACGAAAAAGACACGCGCGGCGTGTTACGCCATGAAAAAAAATTGTGTTCTTTCAGCCGTTTCGCTCATTATTTCGACGATTTAAAAAATAAAACATCGCCAAAAAAAAAGAAATTTTTTCTTTGAAAAAATGACACGCGCGGCGTGTTACGCCGCGGAAAATTTACTAGTGTATACTACATGTTACAGTGGAGAGGAATGGAGAGCAACTACTGCCGACAAGCCATCTTCTTTGCAAAATGGTTCTACGAAAAATTTAAAATTACATTTAGATCCTCCGGTCAGTTTTTAATAGAAAGGACCCGAAAAAACAAAATTACATTTAGACCCCTCTACGGTTTATGTTCAGATCCTTATGGCGGTTTTTAGTAGATGGACCCAAAAAATAAAATTATGTTTAGGTCCTAAGAAACCGGTTTTGAGCATATTGGACCTGAAGAAAAATGAAATTGCGTTTAGGTCCCTCCGTGGTTTTCTCCAAAAAAACACAGATTTGCTGACGGTTTATAGTTATCTACAGATTTGCTAATGGGTCCTAGTGACCATTTTATAAAAGAAAATAAGAAAACTGGAATTACGGAAAAAACGAAAATACATTCGTTTTCTCCCCAAAACAAAAAACCACTGAGATTCACCGACGGTTTATAGCAGTCCACAAATTCAGCGATGAGTCCTAGCGACCTATTTTTTTAAAAAAAAAACTGAAATTACTCAAAAAAATTAAATATACATTTAAGTCCCTCTGCATTTTCCTCTAAAAAACACTGATTCACCGACAGTTCCTAGCAAGCCATTGGCTTCTGGCAACTCATTTTTAAAAAAAAAACCAAGAAAACTGAAGTTATACAATTTTTTTCAGAAATATCTATCAGAGCAAATTTCGCACGGCGCAGCGTCACGCAACTGAATTTCCTAAATTTCATATGGCGTAGAATCGCGTGCCGAAATTTCGCACAATGCGGCGTAGCACGTGACCTAGCTAGTAGTACATACGGAGAACAAATGTAGGACATAGGAGACACTTACAGCCCCTTAATCATCTTCTCATTTGGAATTTTTATCCATGTAATTAAACAGATGACAAAGGAGTACGTAGACAATGAGAGACGCATGTTATGACCGCTTAGATTTAATATATGTTTTTACAGACAATATAAAATAATATTTTCACATGCTGAACCATCTGAATGCTAGGTTTATAGTAGCTAGTCTTCGTAATCTTGGAAAATTATGATGTACCCAAGCAGAACTTGTGGTATTGTTGGTTTAGTCTCTCGATAGATCCACTAACTGACATAAATCCTCCCAACCGGCTCCCTACGCAGTGTTCACAAAACCATTTTTAAAAAAACCACTCGATATTCGAAAAACGGAAATATCGAGTCAAAAATCGCTCGAAAATTGTCAAAAATCGTAAGATTAAGAAATATTTTTTTTAAAAAAAATCAACCGCTTAGTTTTCACCGAAAATTAACCGGCCAATTGAATGTTCCTTAGAGCAGTTTTTGAACATTTTTGCTTGATTTCTTCGAAAATCGAGCAGTTTTCACCGTTTTTAACTAGTTTATGTCGTAAAATTTTTTTAAAATTTTTTCTATTTTTTTTGAACTAGTTCGGTTTACCGATCAAGTTTAAATCTTGAACCGCCGTACACGGTTTTTAAGTGGTTTCGTCAGTTTTTCAAAAGCTGCCCCAAGCATCTATGGATTGATACCGTAGAAAAGAAGGTAAACTGAAAGACTCACGGTGACATGAAAATCAGTGACAAGTGACAACCCTAGTTAGCTAGTCATTCAATAGCGTCATGATTCATTGAACCATGATTTAAGTTCTGCTCAAGCTTAGAATAATTAACCTACTTTAGTAACTTTTGAAAATTATCATGTACGTAAAGAAAACCTACAAACACACAAAGGACTAATGTGTTCATTAGTTTTCTAATTAAGCTGCTTAATTAAATTGGGAACTCCTTAATGAAATTTAAATTTGATGGTCACAACTCATCCGACGTCCAGGGCTCAGTAGTCTCTAAGGCCCATGTAGCAACCACATTTCCATTTCTATTCTCAGATTTTAGCACAGCTGATTAAAGAGATCACGGCGTTCATCTTGCTGTGCATTCTGGTAAAATTATTGATATGTATGATATGCTTGGTAGTGGAGTCTAACTTAAGTTAGTATATTCGAAAAACCATGTGAAGGTCTACTTATGTGAGTGATGAGTAATTGGTTGTATTTGAACTTGTGGTGATCAAATTTAAGTTTAATTTAAATTTTCTTTGAATTTAAAGCAATTTAAGGTGCTATCAGGATGGGCAGCACTACCAGCCTTGGAACGACGGTAGTGGTGGCTAGGCGGTCACTACCAGGCAGCACTACCAGCCTCGGGAGGCGGCAGTGTCGGCCAGGCGATACCACTGGCCCTTAGTAGGCGGTAGTTATTTTACACAGTAATGTTTCTCTGAATCGAGCATGAGCTGCACTATCAGCCATATAAGAGTGGTAATACTAGAGTTACGGTACTACCGAGTCTTAGTTGGCAGTAGTTTTTTTTTGTCCAGAGTGTGGGAATTGGTTTTGGCCAGAGTGGTACTACTAGCCTTAGGTTGGTGGTAGTACCGGGGCGGTACTACTAGCCCTAGGGGCGGTAATACTAACTTTGTCAAAGAGTTGTGAATTATGTTTTGGTTATATAATGTTTATTGCATATCTGTGTCAATAGTGCTATGTGACGTATTTGCTTGTTTGTGTTGGTTGCATGACTTCGATGCTTGGTCATGGTGAGGCGGAGGAGACCGGGACTAGGCTAGGAGAGCTGAGGTCCAGAATGGTCAAGGAACGCTGGACGATGATTGAGGCCGAGAAGTGGTTGCAGGCTGGGAAGACAAGCTGGAGTGTAAAACATTGATGATGGATATGGCGGGCAACAGTATCGACCAGGACTAGGCTTAATGAGGAGTTGAGGTTCAGAATGGTCAAGAAAGCCGAAACTGTCATGGTGAAGTGATCAAGGACATGTGGCGCACCAAGTGACTTAGGCCCATTTGCATGCAAGGACAGTTCGGGGGAGTCTGAATACGTGAGAGGCTTGGTGGAAAGTCATTAAGGTCATATGGTTGATGACGAAGTATAGGCGATGCTTCAAGTGGAAGAAAAAGACCAGTCAAAGGGCAAATTGGTAATTTATCCATTATTGAGGATCGAGATGGTTTGGAAAATCGCGACAGTGGCCTAACTAGTTTAGTCAAGCTAAAGTGGATATGGACACAAATTCGGGATCATCGAGCAAATTGGGCGTCATTAAGAAGGCCGCTTTGAGAAGCGTGCTTGTGTAAGTGAAAAACACGTTATGTCTGTTGGGTTATCAGGTTAGCCCATGTAAACGAGGAAGTTATTCACTTGTGTGTCCATGTTTTAGGGTTAGGGTTGCCATTCCTTGAGAGTTTTGCCCTCAGGTGAGAGGCTTTGTAATCATCCATCTTACTCTAAAATGAAATCAAAATTCATAATCAAGTTTTGCCTCTTGTTTTGATCTTCCCTCTTCTTGAGTTTTTTTTTATTTTTCTTGGTGATTTCTTCTTCTCTTGATCTTGTGCTTCCACGGATGAATGATTGATGGATGAATCCTTTCTGGATCATATCCCAATTATCTAGGCAAGCTCTCATATGATTATTAAGAGATTTATCAAGAAACCGGTTTTTTGCTTGAGAAGAAATGAGGACCACAAGTTTGGTATGGGACAGAGCTAGTTGATTAATTTGCAATGTCTAATCTTGAGTACTGCCAATTGTTGGTGTGGGTTCCGGGATGGACAAGTAGATTCACATAGCTCAAGAGGGGGCCCTGAGGGGCGAAACCTTTGAGGGCAGTACCGAGTTTATACAGTGCATTGTAAAGGCTTTGTTATGATATCTCTGTGACACACCAAAGAAAGTGTGTTAATATCAATTGCACCAAGAGATGTTCATGTCTTGTGGGTAAAGTTGTACAACCTATGCACAGTGTAAAACTATTCAAATAGTCGTGTCCGCGGTCATAGACAAACCCGAGAATTTCACACGAGGTATAGAGTGTTGCATGAAATATGGGAATGTAGAATTGTTGGGATGTGAACGGGGAGTTCATTGTTATTTTGTTGTCCAAAGTTATACTGTTGAATTTAGTGGTTGAATAATTGTGTTGGATGGTGTAGGTTGATGCCTCTCCATTCTGTTCATGTTGTCTACCATTGATTTACCCGTTATTTATTATCTTTTCTATCAATATGCTTTAAATCTATTTACTATATTTTAATTCAAGTTATTGCTTTCTGCAAATGAACCATATGACTATCCTTTGTCAGGCCTTGCATGAATATTGCATCATTTTCCTACAGCTTGATGAGTACATTTTGTACTCACGGCTTAATGCCTTTGTTGATCAGTTGCTAAGGAAGGACCAGAAAATAATGAATATCATGAGGAGGAAAACTAAGAAGACTATGTGGACTAGGAAGACGTTTTCCCAGATGATTGCCTGTGGCATATCGAAAGGCCCAAGTTATTTATTTTTCACTGCAATATTTTATTTGTCTCTTAAGCCCTTAAGGCACAGTTGTGTGAACCTTGACCATAAGGTCATTTGCTTTGAATAATAATAATGTGCTTCTTCTTAGTTAATTCGTTGTATAGAATGATATTTCATCTGTGTTGCCACTGTATGTACTAGCGTGATCCTGAACTAGTGCAGTATACACAAAGGGTTTTGGATTTGCAAATTCAGGTCACGACACTACACCTGTCATAAGCCTAGGCATTCTGCCAATAACTGCCCTCAGAAGAAAGAGGTCACGCCGGTTCATTCCAATCTAAACTTCACCATTGGCAAAGCTTCAACGCCAACGCTAAATCGAGAAAGTCTAGAGCAATGATTTTACTTTGCACGAAGTCATAACTCTATTCGTATTGAAATGTGATTGGTTGAGAAATCAATGTAAAGATTTTCTTATTTAAGAAAATGAAGTAAAGATGTTTGATATGCTAGCACAAGAAGTTTTGGAATAAAGGTTTTATGATAAAAAAAGAGTCTGGTGTTTCTTTGTGTATTCACTCTATACAGACAGTTTACCAAATAATGATTTGTGCGTAATGTTGTCCAGTTCAGTGGTTTTCAGTGTGAAACTTGTTAGCCTAGAAGATTGATGTTGTCAAAAAGAACTCATTTATTGTTCGATCTAACTGGGATGGTTTAGAGTTAAGCTGCTCATGGATGGAGAAAAGTTGCTAGTGAACCATATTAGACACCAGAACTTAGACATTATCTTTGGATGGATTGGTTATCTAAGCATAAGGCTGCTTTGGATTGTGACCGAAGAGTCATGTCGGTCGAGAGCTCCAATTGATACAAAGTGGAATTTTAAGTGACCGCAATTTGTAATGGTCAGATGATGGTAAATAGTGTGTGGGTATGTGCCAGTTGTCAGAGAATACTTGGATGTGTTTCCTAAGGACCTACATGATATGCCATCAAATCGAGAGATCAAGTTTGTGATTGAGTTAGTACCTGGTACAACACCAATAGCAAATAGACCGTATTAGATGCCTACAAAAAAATTAGTAGAAGTGAAGAAACAGATTAAGGAACTACGAGAGAAAGGTTTCATGAGACCTAATTTGCCTCCATGGAAAGTACCTATTTTCCTTGAAAAAAAACAATGGAAGCTTAAGGTGGTGCATTGACTATTGAGAGCTTAATGAAGTAGCAATCAAGAATAAGTATCCATTGCCCAGGATCGATGATTTGTTTGATTTGCTAAGAGAGCTGGAATTTTCTCAAAAGATAGATCTTCTACTGGGATATTATCATTGAAGATGCGCCAAAGACCACATTTTCAATAGGATATGGACATTATGAGTTCATAGTTATGTCATTTAGATTGACCAATGCTCGACATATTTCATGAACATGATGAATAAGGTTTTCATGGAATACTTGGGTGAGTTTGTTATCGTGTTCACAAATGATATTCTTGTCTACTCCAAAACAGAAGAAGATCATGCAGAGCATTTGAGGCTTGTTCTAGAGAAGCTTCGAGCGCAGTGATTGTATGCCAAGTTCAGTAAGCGTGACTTTTGGAAGAAGAAGGTGGAATTTATTAGTCATATGATGACTACCAAAGACATTGCAGTTGATTCTAGTAAAGTTAAGGTAGTGTTGCATTGGGAGCAACCAAGGACAGTAACCCAGATTCGTAGTTTCCTTGGAATGGCGAGATATTATCGTCGCTTTATTAAAGGATTCTCGACAATTGTTAGACCGCTTACACAGTTGTTGTAAAATGAAAAGAAATTTGCATGGACATCAGATTTTGAGAAGAGTTTCCATGAATTGAAGAAAAGGTCAATATCCGCACTAGTATGAGTGTTGCCAGATATTTAGAACAGTTTTGATATTTATTGTGATGCTTCGTATCAAGGACTTGTATGTGTGCTAATGCATAATGGAAAGGTTGTTTAATATGCATCAAGGTTGTTGAGGCCACATGAAGAGAATTACCTGACACATGATTTGGAATTAGCTGTAGTAGTGCATGCCTCAAAGATATGGCGTCGCTATCTTATCATAAATCGTAGTGAGATATACATAGACCACAAGAATTTAAAGTATATTTTCACTTAGTCTGACCTTAATATGAGACAGAAAAGATTGTTAGAGTTAATTAAGGATTATAATTTGGGAATCCATTATCACCTTGGAAAAGCCAATGCTTTGAGTCAAAGAAGCTATGGTGTTAACATGTGAATCAAGAGAGCCAGTCTTATTTGTGCAAGGAATTTTTAGAAGCTTAAATTGAAGTGGTACCTAAAAAATTTCTAGCTACCTTAGAAGTGAAGCCAACCTTAGAGGATCAAATTAGAGAAGGACAAAAGAATGACGCTAAAATTAAGATAATTAATTCCAAAATGGATGAAGGCAAAACTAATGATTTTGCGCTGCATGATCAAGGTACCTTATGGATGAAAGGTCGAATTTGTGTTTCAAATAAGAAGGAATTAAAATAGTTGATTTTGGAAGGAGCTCATGACTCGAAGTACTTTATTCACCTAGGAAGTGCGAAGATGTATTAAGATCTAAAGGTAAGGTTTTGGTGGCCTAATATGAAGCGTGAAGCTGCTGAGCATGTTGCTTTGTGTGATATATGTCAGATAGTGAAGACAATGCGTCAGAGGCCAGCAGGTTTGTTGCAACTATTGAAAGTACCTGAATGGAAGTGGAAGGAAATCGGTATGAATTATATTACCGGTTTACCTAGGACTCAGAGTAAATATGATTCAATATAGGTCATAATTGATCGCTTGACCAAAGTCGCACATTCTATACCAATGAAGGCCACCTACTAGGAGATCGTTTGGCAGAGTTGTATATGTCAAGAATTATGTGTTTGTATGGATTACCAAAGAAAATAGTGTCAGACAGAGGTGCCCAATTTACCTCAAGATTCTGGACTAAGTTGCATGAAGCAATGGGAACTCATATGAATTTCAGTACAGCTTATCATCCTCAGACAGATGATCGGACTGAATGAGTCAATTAGATTTTGAAAGATATGTTAAGAGTTTGTGCCCTAGTCTATGTTGCTACATGGGATAAATGTTTGTCGTATGTCGAGTTTAGCTACAATAACAGTTATCAGGCCAGTTTGTAGATGTTACCATTTGAAGCCTTTTACAGTCAATCTTGTCGTACCCCGTTGAATCGGAACAAGGCAGGAGAGTGTTTGGTTTTTGGACCAGACATTCTGAAAGTAGTCGAGGAACAGATTGCCATGATTAGATAGAGATTGAAGACTACTCAGTCAAGGCAAAAGAGTTATATTGGTAATAACCATCGAGAGTTAAGTTTCAAGCCTGATGATTTTGTGTATCTCAGAGTAACCCCTCTCTCAATGTAGTAAAAAGATTTCGTGCCAAAGGAAAGCTTGCACCTAGATATATTGGCCAGTTTAAAATCTTGAGTCGTAGAGGAGAGGGTGTGTATCAGTTGGAATTGTCGCAGTCATTGGTAGGAGTGCATGATGTATTCCATGAGTCTCAGTTGAAGAAGTGTCTCTGAGTGCCACAGAGCAGACGTGAAGGATCAGAATGGCGAACAGAGGGGGGGTGAATGGTCGCAATCAAATTTTCCCACACACAGTATTCGAAAAGGCTAACACAAAAGATCGCCCAAAAAGGTGGAGGTTATAGAGAAGAAAAGTTGGTAGTACCCTACAGGAGTAGGTGAGAGTACCAGACCTAAAAGTTCCTCACGAACAAATATCTCAACCCAAAACAAGAATCATGAGAACTTTTGATCAGCTAAACAAAACTCATAGAAATTTGGTAGATGAGATCTTGGTTCACCGAGAAACTTGATTCTTGAACCGATCACCAAGATTGATCTCAAAGATTCAACCTTTCTGTTCGAGAAGAAAGAGCACTTAAAGAAGAACAGAAAGAACAGGGAAATCGATGTAAGGCTTGCTCCTAATTTAAAAAAAGCGAAAAGATCTGGGAGGTTTAGATATAGCAAGCTAGGGGCACACAGAGATGAAATACATGATCAATCAACTCAAGAACACAAAAGATGCAAGAAAGAATGCAGACGGAAGAATCAACTTGCGTGAAGTAAATTGCGTAACTAAAATTGCAGAAAGTAACTTGCAAAAAGTAAATGACAGAAGGAAAAATGCAAGTATTGAAAAATTTCATATGTATCTTGTATTCCTGGAAGGGAGGTTACACAACCACACACACAAAAGTGGGCAAAGCTCAACTGAGCACTCAAAAACCTCTAAAACCCTTCTGGGATCCCTCTCCCCTCATCCTCATCTCTGTTGAGGGAGGCACCCCTCCATATTTATAAAACTCTTGGGCTACCTACCACCCTTAGATGCAGCTCTCAACCTTAGAGACTCATCTAAGGGCTAGGAAGAGCCCACTCACACAGCCTGTAAGGGGAAACCCTAAACCCACTAACACAGGGTTTTTCTTGCTTGCTCTCAAAGCATACTACTAGACACCGCTATTCCTATCAACTAGGCTGTACACAGCCAGTCCTCATTGATCCTCATGACATCTAGTTAGTATCTGCTCCTTTCCTTGCCTTCTTGGCTTCCCCGAACTCGGTCTCTGGTCATCTTCCGGCGATCTCCCAACCGTTCTGGACCTCCGACGTACCTCGCCTAGTCCTGGTCATCTTTCGCCTCACCATGACCCAGCACCGTCGTCCTACAACCATCAAAGACAAGGAAACCTTTCACATAGCAATGCTCACAATCATATTTGCTGATTATCTCAAAATAGTCAAATACAATTTAACCAAAACCAGTCGGCAAACCCATATACTCAAGACCACTCGGTTGACACGCTTGGCTAGCCACATGGCTAATTTACCCAGCTAATCACCCGGTTAACCACTCGGCTAACCACCTGCTGAGCCCTTAACAACCCTTGATCGCAGCAGAGTACTCAACTCAGAAGGAAACCTGTGAAGAAGCTAAACACCATGCAGCAAGGACTGGAAGCACTCGACACTCAGCCTTCACCAAAGGAAGAAAATCAGTCAAAAAGCTAGACACACTTAGCAAAGACAGGAACCACTCGGAACACAGTCTTAGCAAAGAGACCAGTCAGAAAGTTAGAAGAACTCAGCAAAGGCTTGGTAGCACTCGCCACTTAGCAAAGAAAACCAGTCGAGAAGCTTGAAGCACTCAGCAAAGAAACACGACTTGGTTGAGACCTTATCAAAATGCTCCAAGACAATTTTAACTGGGATCAACCTTTCAATCTAGTTAGCTACTCATTGGATCAACCTTTAATCTAGTCAATTACTCATCACACAAAGGTATAGACCTCCACATGGTCTTTCAAGATGCCATTAGAGTCAATTGAACTACAAGAGGACCTAACCTACAAGGAGCAACCAATTAGGATTCTAGATGTAGCTGATTGCAGAACCCAAAATAAGTCAGTGTGTTTCTGCAGAGTGTAGTGGAGCAATCATTCAGGGAGCGAGGTTACGTGGGAGCGTAAGGAGGATCTGAAGTTAGAATTTCCAAACCTATTCCTTAGTCAGCCCTAAATCTAGGGGTCGAGATTCCGTTAAGGGGGGAGGTTTGTAACATCCCAAATTTTGCTTACTGGATTCATTATGCTTTTCCTTTATTTATAAATTTTTCTAGGATTTAATTTAATTCATTTTAAATTTGTGGAATTAAGCCTTTTGTTATCTTTTATTTATTCGATGAAAAGTACTAATGATCTTCTATTGGAAATATTTTATTTGGGTTCTAAATGTCTTTAAGTATTTCATGGAATTTTTCCTAGTATTTTTCTATTTTATTTGGCTTAATCTATTTTGCTAATTTATTTTAATTCGGAAAGGATTTAAATATTGTGTGAATAGTTCTAGGCCAAGCCTAGTGGACCCGGCTCGTTTCCCTCGCGCTGCAGCCTAGTCCGCATTGACCCACGTAACCTAGCCGTGAAACCCTAGATCTCACACCGTTGAATTTTGAATAAGTTGTTGAGATTGAGCCGCATCCTCTTGTGTTGTGCGCCATCGGATCGCTTCCGCATGAACGCATGAGATGTAGCCACATTGTCTAACCATATTGTCCCTGTATCCGATTGGATCTTTGTCATCCTTGCCAAATCCGCCATAGAATCCTTGCCTGACACGCCTCCCTAGGGGCCTATTTAAGGAACCGCATTTTGCCTCAGGTCTCATCGTCTGCGCTGCTGTTTGCTGTCCATGCGAGCTCACCGTTGTTCCAGAGGAAGCCGCCATCATTTTTCACTTAGAACGTTGCCATCAGTCTGCTTCCGCCATCGCCAAGGCCATTGGTGGATTGCCCTCATCAAGCTGCGTTTATCCTATTTGGAAACATCGTCGGGGAAGCTCCCTAGAGGCGCGACCATTGTCTTCATCTCCATCTCTGGTGAGCAACGTCGTCGTCCCGCCATTGTTCCTCACCGTCAGCCCCATCCATCTGATCTTCTGAGAACGGTTGTAATTGCACCGCGTATTCACACACATTGATTCAGCTCAAGTGAATCTTGTCCATCGGATCTGTGATGAATGGACGAGATCTCACCACGAGGCCATATACTCTACAAGCATCACCGTTGGATCGTGATCGTAGGGCAATGAATGATCCATGTGTGGTGTAGCGCCGTAGCTGCCCGATCGGATCCATGAGGATCATATCGCACCGGCGTTGCGACCAATCATGTGTCGCCATGTGTTAGGCGAGTCAGCCGAAGGCGCCATGTGCCGATTCTACCATGCACCAGCGTGAACTGTGGACTGAGTCTATATACTTGCGACACGTGTCGGGCCATGGTGCTACCGCGTGTCTGCTAACGTCAGTGTGACATCGCAATTTGGTTTTTCTTTAGAAAATTAATTAGCCAAAAATCATAGTCGGTGCTGACATTAGCATGATGTCATAAATGCTATCTTTCAACATAAAAATAATTCGGTTGTTTGCCATGCTGAATTGTCACCCTAGAATGGTTTGTCATTAGGTGGTTAATATTAACAATCAACATGGGTTGGTTAAACCGTATTAGTTTTCTTGGCCATGCCATGCCAATTCATGTAATTGGAATACCAAAAGTTAATCTTGACTAATGGAATATGGAACATGATTATCAATTGGTGTGTCAGGTGTTGTCACACAATGATGTTGAGTTGCAGTAATGAAGGATGTCACGCAACGATGTTGATTTATTGATGGCACGTGATGCTTGGTAATCAATCGGGGTAGTAAAATGATTTAGACTGAGGTAAGTGGCAAGAATTTCTGGTTGGCCAAAATGGCATTTGGGCAGTCGCATTATTTTTAATGGTATATGATGATTTATGGTAATGGTTAGTCTTGCCTTGGTCAATTAAGGATTTAACCTGGCAAGCATTTGATTTGAGTCAATCATGCAACCACATGTTTGGAATGGGACGGACCTAGCTGATAAATTTGTTATGTCTAAGCTTTGGTACTACTAGTGGTGGTGTGAGACTTGGGTAGTGGAAACTAGTCCTCGCACGGGGTGGCTCACATAGCGCAAGAGGGGGGGCCTTAGATGTGGTAACCAGTCCCACCAGTGTTGAAATCTTAGTAAGTAGTATTGGGTTTAGACAGAGCATTGTAAAGGCTATGTCATGATCTCTCTGCCAATACACTAAAGGAAGTGTATCAATAGCTTGGTAATTAGAGATGATTATGTCGTATGGGTAAAGTGTATAACCTCTGTAGAGTGTAAAATCTATTCGAATAGTCATGCTCATGGTATTGAACATTGCTCAGTGATTACAGTCAAGGGTTAGATTTTGTTAAAATAAATTGGGAATGGAGGCTGTATACCTACTGAAGTTTGGAATTTGATTTAAGGATTGAGTTGATTTAATTGGGAAACAACTGAGAAATTTAATACTGTTGTTATTTGTTTTACTGTCTTTTCAATCTATCTATGCTATTCTTTTTATAAATGTAGCTTTATTGCAAATTAAACATAGTTGTTCCTTTGGAATAAGCCGTATATATAGTATGATAGACTTGCATTTTGTGCACAACTTGTTTAGTGCGTTTTGTACTCACTCTTGCCTACAACCAGATCATCAGTTGAGAAGAAGTCTACACCTTCAAAAGAGATAGAGTTCAACTAGGAGATGGTTATCTAGGAGTTAAACCTTGTAAGATGCCTGTGGCATGTTGATGAGATTCACCGATGTTTTTCGTTCCGCTGATATTTACTTACTTTGCATTAGAGCCATTAAGGCCTAATAAGTGTAAGGTTGACTATAAGGTCGTTCAACTATGTCTTTCTTAATATATGAAGTCTTTTATTATGTTTCTGCTGTGTATGGTTGTGATATTTACTGATATTGAGCATGTGTGCACTAGCGTGATCCTAGACTAGTGCAATATACAAAGAGGGTCCAGATTTGCATATTCTAGTCCCAACAAAAACCATGTAAGAAAGCCCAGTTTGTTTGGTGGGTTTTGGGTTAACCCATGGCTGTGTTAGTGGGTCAATCCTAACCCTTGATGGAGTGCCCTAGGGTTGAGGGACTCATCCAAGGGTGGCAGGTGGCCCAAGAGTAGTATAAATAGAGGGGTAGGGGTAGCCTTCCTTCTCTTGAAGGTTTTGAGGTTTTTGACGCTCCTTTGAGTTTTCCTACCTTATTGTGAGGCTTTATAAACATCCCTTCTAGAAATCCAAAACATATTTCCCTTATGCTTGAATTTACTTTACGCATTTACATTATGTCTTGAATTCCGCATTTAAATTCCACACTTACATTCTTGCAATTGACATTTACGCAATTTGGATTTGCCTCCTCTTCTTCTACATGCTTTTGCTTCTTGTGCCAAGCATGTCGATTGATGGATGAATCTTTTTCAGATCATATCCCAATCATTTAGGCATTCTATGTATTTTTCTTGCAAGAAACCGATTTTGTGTTTTTGAGTGAATCATTCTTCAAGATTGTGTTTGTAGATTTTTGGACTTGTGTTCTTACTTGCTGTGACATGTGGGAGGTCCTCCAAGATCATCTTGATCATAAAACCCTACGAGTAAGTCTTAGATCGAGTTCTTGAGTTTTGCTCAAACTTGGTGTGTTCTTCATTTATGGGGCAAAAAGGTCAGAACTTTGACATCAATCCTTGTGATTGATGGTTGGAATGAGTTCCTGACATCCTTAGGAGTACATCTATCAAGTTTCATGAACTTTCATCTAGCCGATCAAAAGATTCCTCAAAATTTTCTTTTGAGTCGTGCTGTTTTTAGACTCTGTTCTTGAGCCCGGTGCTACCGCTCATTGTGCGGTACTACTAGCCTCCGGTGCTACCAGTCTTCCTGCGGTAACACCGCCCCTGCAGAGCATTTGCTCCTTCTCGTTTACTCCCTTTTGAGTATTTTCTTTG